>JAODVM010242953.1:0-12793 GCA_025400095.1 Phenganax marumi | reverse complement strand
TACATGTGTTCTATATATGCATGTTCAATGAGTGTATATCATGGTATAAAAGGGTGCTCACATGACGTTTTAAGAACAATTTCATTGGATGATTATCTTATGAATTATTAATGAATTTTAGAAATATATATATATATTTATATATTTATATATGTATATATATAAATCAGTTACATGCAACCAGTTTTTAACTTCTAGGTCAGTGATATTCACACAGTTGTATTTGCAGACCTTATTCAACCATTTAGAGTTAATTTGTTCAATAATGCATGAAAAATCCCCTGATCAAATCACTGTACAACTCCGTTTTTCACATTCAATTATGAGGCTCCTATGAACGATGTCATGGCTGTCTTTGAGTAGCCATTGGATGAACTTTATTTAAAGTGGAAACTGTCATCCCATTCAAATTTAACATATACTAAAGACAATACCATAAAAAAGAATACTGCGAAGTATTTTCTCCCAAAGTCTTTTCGTTCCTAAGCTTTAACAGCAAAACTGCGCGAAATCGAACTCGAAGAATTCCGCCATATTTGTTTTGTCAGTAGGCGTGCGACGCCACCTGAGTGCTTGCCACTAGCATTTGTTTAATGACTTCTATTGCATGGTGAATGGTTTAAAGATTTTTTCTAGTGTGTGAGTTAATTTTTTAATCACATAGATTCAAGAGTTTCAAAACTATTTATATAACAAATTATCAACATCAAACATTTAATTGCACAATACATTTGTGTATATTTTTACAACTCTTGCTGTAATGAGTATAGAATTTTCAATATTGCGCACAAAAAAAGCACTCAGGTGACGTCGCGCGCTCACTTGCAAAACAAATATGGCGGAATTCTTCGAGTTGGATTTCATGCCGTTTTGCGGTTGTTGTCTTTAATATATGTTGAACTTAAATAGGATGACAGTTCCCCTTTAACTTTTCACCACTGAAGTGTACACCTAAGTAATTAACTTGACAGTTCCTTTTACCCCAAGCCCATGGAGCAATCTTTAGAGGCCTATTCTCACATTATATATTTGACTACATTGCTTCCATGCATCAGAAACCGGCTATTAAACTTTAAATTCTACTTCATACTCTGGGTTTGAGATTTGCATTTTTTCCTGGTATATGTACAATTGGTTTTCCTGGTATATGTACACAGTGGCAGACACTAGGGGGGGCCAAAGGAGGTTGAGCCCCCTCAATAATTTCGAGCGAATATGCTCAATAACAAAAATTGCAGCCATATCACGCAGTTGCCATATTGAAAACCTAGAATTCATTTTTGAATTCTGCAATAGCAGAATTCAGATAGCAAAGTACACATATACGTTAACAAAAACAAATTTTGCCATAATTTTCCGTCAGCATATTCACAGTGACAATACATGTTCAAAGTTTGACCTTGGCCCCCCCCCCAAAAATTTTGTGAAGTGTCCGCCACTGTATGTACAGCATATGTACAATTGGTATCCAAATTGAAAATCTGGCAACCAAAATCCAAAGCCTAAAATATGGATTATTATGTTTATTTGGAGGTTTTGAAGACTACATAACTGACCGACTGCTCACTATTGAGACACTGAGAGTCTCGGACTACATGCTGTGGTTTGTACTTACAAAGATTAGCAGAGACAAAAATTTTAGATTTAAATTATTTTGCAAACACTGAACAAGCGTTACAAAATAAATCTGCAGCTTCCATTTGACAATATCGCAATGGATAATCTGCAACAAATGAAAACTACACTTCAAAAAAATAATGGAGCACTACAGTTTTGTTCGTTTTGCCATAGATGTGCTTTTGTTTTCTTCGTGGTTCATTCACATTTTCTTACGGATCGATCGAATGTCAACATTTGCAAAATTGCATAGACTTCAAGTTCTGTCTCACAAATAGTGTTGTTATTTTTGTAAAAAGTCTTATTTAAGCAAGAAATCGGTGGTATCCACCTAGGATACCTAGGTATTGACATCTGGTATCCAATACTAAAACGTGGTATCGTCAGGATACCAGGATACTGCAAATCTCGAACCCTGTTCATACGAATGAAAACTCAAAACAAGAATATTCATGCAAAATTATCATCGTTAAAATACAAACTTCAATTGAAACGACATCCTGCACAATCTCAAAAAACTTGTGGGCCTGGCAGAACCTTCGCAACAATTTTAAACTAAACTCCCTGTTCAAATTACTCACATTTGGTCTCAGGTTGATAATTTGTGGGTAATTATAACCTTGAAAAAAACAAAATAGAATTCTAACCTGGCAGAGTTTGCCACATTTCAATCAGAGCATCCAGTCGAGCACAACACTATATCAGTGGAACATATCATCTCTGAATGCCTAATATTACAAAAAAGAATCAATGAGATATATTTATTAGCTAACGAATATTATTAAAAATTTAACGAACTAGAGACATATGTACAACTACTGTTTCATACAGAAAACTTTCATTTACTTACCAAATATGCAAGATGTATGTAGCATGCAAATCAATAAACCGCAACTAGTCTCCACAGAATACTGCATTTTGCCACTTTAAGGTTATCCTCCAAAGGAATTACTTTACTTTGTCGGAACAATTACAATTAATAAATGAAAGGTGGTGGAAAATGAGGAGGAAAATATAAAGCCAAGCCTGGTGTGTTCAAAATTTAACGCAAGCGGTCGATCGCGCGTGTCATTACCTTCGCGCTCGCAGTTCAACTAATGAAATTACAAACTGTTGATAATTAATGTAACAACTTCTGCTTTATACTTCAGCTCTGAAGTATTTGAACTTTAATATAATGTTCAAAAAGTAACATTACTTGCACAAAAAATGATTGTATATATAAACAGTAAATGCGCTGGTGAATTTGAAGAAAACATGCACTGGTGAGTTTTTCAAAGATGATTACGATAACACGATTTTAAAGGAGGAGTTGAACTATGTCGCTCTTCCAGAAGTAAAATTTGAGATTTGCGCGCGCGATGTTAAGCGCTTGCAGAAGCAACAACGTGTGTGTCTGCGTGCTCGTGCACGCGTCCCATTGCCAAGCCTGTAAAGCACCTCCAAGCGCCAGCCTCAACAAGAACAAATTTTTGTTAAAGTTGGTTGAAGGTGCTTTATTTCCGCCCTCGTTTTCTGCTGTACTTTGTGTCTTCACTGCCCAATTTACCCCACACGTAATACCTCCACGATTAACCTGCTACCCCTTCTAACCCCCAACCGCCCTATATCTGGTTACCATTGTCTTAATTTGTGCTGCTGTTAATAAAAATGCTTTCAGCTTCAAACACTCAAATTTTGAACAAAATATTACTAGAACAAACTCATGTACAAACTAAATGTACAAATTAACAAGAATTTCTTAAGATATGAAAACAAAATATGGTATAAACAAACATGGAGAAAACTGCTTACATAATTTCTACCAGTTTCTATCAGAACCAACTTAAACCTAAGTAGAAAGCATTTACAGTTCGTCTTGGTGTCCTAAAACGACGAAAGAAGCGAGAAAGAAAACCACATGGCCGGCCTACCTTCGCGAAGAAAACTTGCATCAGTTGCATGCATGTCGGCTTTCAGCGAAAATTTCTTGTCGAATTATTTCGTTCAAAACTAAAGGTAAAAGAAATATTGGTTGAATCAGAAAACGAACAAGTATTTCCTAAAAATATAACAACAAAATATGTCAGAAATATCAAAGAAATTAAATACAAATATTGAAGGATGAAGAAGCCGTGTTGACAAATGCAAATAGGCTGTCAGTGTCAACTTCATTCAACGTGCTCAACTTCAAATGTATATCGCACACAACTTGATTATTTTCGAATATTGACCAACTTGAGGTCATTATAAACAAGTGTACATATTTACCTTTGCTCCAGAACCACATTTAAAGGGATAAATTGCGATGTGTCGCCAATATATTTTTCTTCCCGAACTCGAATGTTTCAAAATTTGCCACTTCAGTGCTTCCACTCGCCGTAGGTGCAATTTCTTTTTACCTTCCGTTTTTTGCTATATTTCCTTCCAAAAATTGCAAAATTTCCTTTCAAATTTCCTGGCAACTTCGTCTATCGCAAATTACGATAAATGCCAGTGACTTTATGGATTACGATTCGTAATTCATAAATCACTCGTATTTATAATCTTTGGGCAGCTCAGAGCTGTTGCAGGAAAGCTTGATAACCTTGTCCAATAATAGATTTTTGTGAAAGCGGGCTCAGGCATTGGCTCAGGTGACATCTGCATGAAACAAGCAATTGTTTTCTGTTTTGCTCCAAGCAAAGAATAATATTTGTGAGTCGATGATGTGGCATAAAGAATTACGGTTACACTGAGACGGTAACAATGCACTTACAAGTATATACTATCCAAAGGAATGTGCTGAAAGTCAGAAAACAAGTGGTGATGACAATATTAGGCATTCACTAAAAATATTGACATTTTTTAGTCTTTAAAATGTGCTTTGCCCAAATAACACAATATTTACGTAATGATGCTTAAAACAGATTACAAGTCAAATGCCTCTATAGGTCGTGCTTTATTTTCTGCCAAATAAGGCAAATAAGAGGCAAAAGATAGGGTCAGTTGTCATACGGTAATCTCTCGGCATAAAATTTGAGATAGTAACTTTAACAACTTACACTGACATGTCTTCTTTCTCCAAGCAAAAATAAGATCGGTAACTTTAGCATTTAGCAGAAATCTGTGAGCCAAACTTCGATTACTTTTTGCAAGCACCTTGTTTCAAAATGCGGGCAAATTTTAGCAAAAGATTTTAAAGGAAACTATAACGGGTGTTTCCGCATTCATTGACCCCAAAATAAAAAAAACACAATTAAAGCTCTTTGCAAGCGTCTCCTTCCCGAATGAAACTCTTAAACAGCAAGAAAACAACTTCTACATTGATTTAAGATCAAGATCATAGTGGTGGGCGATACTTGATCGAAATATCGATAGGCGATACTTGATCGAAATTCCGATATTGAAAATCTGGAATTTAGTATCGATATTATTTCATAGTATCGACCATTTCGATACTGATCACGTGATACAAAAAATAATAAAAGATCAATAAACAGGTAGTATTTCACCAAAATGATGAAAGACCTTAGATCCACTGACCACCTAGAACTTGCCCCAGCTATTTTCGTATTTTTTCGCGTTACATTTGTGTCTTGTCATGATTTTGGCGCGCTAACTTTGATTGTCTTAATGAAGCTTAGTGATATCGGTATCGGTAGCGGAAAAAGTGCTCAATATCGTATCGTATCGTATCGAATCAAATCCCAGTATCGCCCGCCACTACTGAAGATCATGGCTAAGTAATGTCTCTTTGAGATATCAAATGGACTTTAGGCTTCGTAATGTAGATCTAGAAAATGACATACAAATGACGTGGCAGTGCTTTTTGACATCAGCTACTCCTGACCTTCGAACGTGGTTTGTCTTAATACACAATGTTCTCCTATAGCTTTGCCAAATAAAAAATCCAACTTATTATAGAGGAAGTTTTTCTATATATCCATTTCTTCTTCAACTGTCATAAGAAGCCTGTAAAAACGCGAAGTTTTCCGTCAATCTGTTTATAAATCGACGTACAAAACCGTGTATCATGATATATTTATTTATACAGCCATATACTAATAGTATTTATCTAAACGATTTCTCTCCAGGGCCGCCCAGAGGGGGGGGGCAAAGGGGGCAATTTGCCCCGGGCCCCAGGCTTGCGGGGGCCCCAAAATACTACAGGAACAAAAATAATGCCATAATTGGGGGACGACTGGGGGCTCCAAAGAGAATTTTGCCCCGGGCCCCAAAAATTGTCTGGGCGGCCCTGTTTCTCTCTATATTCTGTATAAATATTCAAATGATCTGGACCCAGCTAAAATATCAGTCCTACGGATGGCATCTTTGATACGCAATGCATAGTAAAAATTCTTTCAAAAAATAATTATAATCATATTATTATCTCTTTACAGAGAACGAATAGGTTCACCAAGTCTTAGTATTCCACTGTCACAACTTTCGTTCGCAAATACTCATTTAACGCTTCTTCCCCTAAAAATGAAAATAGTTTTAGAACTACAAATTGCTACCAGAGATTCAGTAAGTGTTAGTACTAAAGAAAACCTAAACTAAACTAAATATATTCATACTGGATAGTTCTATCAATTCTAAACTGCTCTTCCAAGGGATCTCATAAGAATCAATAGGAATCAATCTAGGAATCAATCATAAGAATCAATCTCTTATTGATCCAGTGTTACTACAAACTGGATGGTTCCATCAATTCTAATTTGTTCTTTCTAGAGATCCAGTAAAACTTCTCTCTTATTCATCCAATGTTATTACAAGAGGGAATTGAAGTACATGAAGAAAATCTTTAGTGTTTGTTAGAGTCAAACCAAATGATTGAGACAAAATCATAGCCAGACAACTGCATCATACCAGAATTAAGCCCTGATGGCAGAAATAAAATACGCAAGCACTATACCATGCAACAGTGCTATGTATGTAATAGTTGTTACGCCCACCTAGATCTTTTCCAAAGCCGGATTGTTTGAACCCACCGAACGGTGCAGCGACGTCAGTTTTGTTGTAACAATTAACAAAACACGTTCCGGCTACAATACCATCAGAGACCCTCAACGCCTGGAGATAGGAGAATATCGCCGATGAATTACGATTTATGATTATAAATGTGCACAATAGCATATGCTTTATCCAACCGTGATTCAAGGAGTCATCAGACAACTACAATGCTTCGTTCGGAATAAAATGCTATGACATATATACCTTGCTTAAGTCCTTGGTGAAAACCCCAGACGCTAGACCATATTCCGTCACATTCGCTCGTTTTATTACACCATCGATATCCCTAAATGGTCACAAAATCTTGCTGAGACTTCGCCCAACCTATATGGATATGTTTCACGAGTAAAAATAGTAACTTACCCGTTGTCAAATTTAGATATGACCATGATGGGACCGAATGACTCTTCCCTCGCAATAAATGTACCATCTTGTACATTGGTGATAACGGCTGGTTCCATATACCAACCTGAAATAAGACCACATAGACGCTAGTTCCACTGGATAATTTATCAAGTCTAAACTGTTCTTCCTAGAGATTCATGCAGTAAGAGTCACCTAGCTCTTATAGATCCAGTGTTACTCCAGAGGGGAAGCTAAACTAAACTAACTATATATACTGGGTAGTTCTATCACTTTCAAACTGTTCTTCCCTGAGATCCAATAAGAATAATTTCTTATAGATCCAATGTTACTACACAAGAAAAACTAAACTAAACTAACTGTACCGTATTTACTCGATTGAGCGCCGCATTTGAGATCAAATTTTTTTAAAGAGCGCCACCCCCGAATGAGCGCCGCACAAGTTATTTTTAATTGCGGCGTTTAATAGAAGCAACGTCAGAATCGTTGAAAACGCTAATACAAAACAACCGTAAATCTTAAATCAACCTCGGAAAGTTATTTTCTTGTATTACAAGGCTTTTTAGTTCAAAGTATTACAATGCTTTTTAGTTCAAACTTCTTTATATTATTGTTAAAAGTTATAGTTATAATTCACAAATAAAAGGTTTTTTAAAGAGCGCCGCCCCCAAATCTGAAGCTCTGAAAATTTAAAGAGCCCGCGGCGTTCAAACGAGTAAATACGGTATTCATTCTGGATAGTTCTATCGGTTGCAAACTGCTCTTCCAATATAGATCCAGTAAAAATCATCTCTTATTGATTCAGTGGTACTACAGAAGACCCCAGCTCACCTGGTGTATCCACTCGTTTCCCTCCATACACCAACTTAGCACCTTCTCGTATACCAGTCTCAACATAAGACAAGAGGGAGTCAAGATGAGACTTGTGATTCTGTGGTCCATGGTCAGTAGAACGATCTAGCGGATTGCCAATTTTCATCTTCTTCACTTCGGCTACCTGTGGTGAAATATCCATAGATATACATATAAAACCCCGAGCCGAGGCAAACCTTTGGTATATGCATTTGAAAAAGTCAACAAACGTACCACTTTTTCGACAAATTCATCATGAATTGATTCTTCAACAAAACGCCGACCTACAGCAATCATACATACAACAGTGCCTGTAACTGCCTTGTCTGTTTCAGGGTCGTTTAGGATTCGCTGAATAAGTAAGCCGACGTCTGAATTCAATGGCCCTTATGTTATTCTTTGTTTTGCCATTTTGTTTGCTTATGTTCGGCTTGTTTATTCAGCGAATCCAGCAATCCTAGTCTGTTTATCCGTGTTGTTTCATTCTTCATTTGTTCGCTAGTTTTTGTTTGTTTTTCATTCTAACCTGCAGCAATAGAATTCTCCCCTTTGTTGAAAAAGCAAGCCATAAGACCCTATGTGGAAAACAAATGAATACCTATAAATAACAACTACACATACAAGAAAAATGCACGGCACATTCAGTTTATAACAGCAGAGCTCACCTGTCGCACAGCACGATCAAGATCGCAATCCAAAAATATAATCAATGGAGATTTGCCTCCAAGTTCCAACTGGACCCTCTTCAACGATGGGCTGCAACTAGAATGAAAGTTTACATTTATAAAGTAATCCGTTGATTTCAAAAGGAACTTGCAAATTGTTAACTATAGCAGCGTGTATTATGAGAAACGACGCGATGTTGTATGCAGTGATAATAGTGCATGCAGTAATGTTGCATGGATGTATATTCGCACTGTTAGTGAATTACTTTATGCAACGAAAATAGAGTCATTAAAAAGATTGAGAAATTAAGTGATCTTGTACGAGATAGCAATAGCATCTCCTTACTTTGACATGATCTTCTTTCCAACAGGAGTAGATCCAGTGAAACCAACTTTACTGATGTCAGGATGTTCACACAAGTAGTTACCAATCATTGAACCTAGACAAGAAACCAACCAATCCTAATCCTAGTCCTTTTCGTATTGAGGCTATGGTGGAGGCTGCGCGTTCCATTCTCAGCTCGGACTTAAACTACACAGTTCAGTTCCACAATAAAAGTAGAGCAATAGATACCTGATCCACGAAGGATGTTAATCACTCCAGGCGGGAAACCAGCTTTCACTAAAAGCTCTGCAAATTTCAGAGCAGTCATTGGGGTGATCTGTGGAGAGCACAACTCCTAGTCATATTATTATGCCTCACTAGTATGACTCTATAATCTCGCCAATTGCATTCCTAGTAACTAGTCCTTATCAAGACCTGGGGCTGGTGTAGGAAACCCGTTTAGATTAAACGGTGGATAAGCTAGAATTTGAAAACACTTCCTCGCATCTTGCAAATATATTGAAACCAATCTTATGAGCTGAACGGTTAGTTAGATACATACGTAACTATTTCATTTTAGCTAAAAAGTTTCAGTTTAGTTGTACAAGGAGAATATAAACATGCTTTACTTATGAGCTTATCCACCGTTTAAGCTAAACGGGTTTCGTGCTGGCTACTAACTACCTTCATACCTGGGCGGGTTTTAGCACCACAGTGTTTCCAGCGGCTAAGAGTGGAGCCATTTTCCAAGCCAACATCGTGAGTGGATAGTTCCATGGTACGATCAAAGCGCAGACTCTACACAAAAATAAACAATAGTTTAAAAAGTTTGGTTTTTGAAGAATCGAAAGTACTATTAGTGCTGTGCTGAAAGCATTAAATGCAACAGACAAATCAGCTAAAATACTTCATTATCAATGGATGATTCCAGCTAATGACTGAATGTTCATCTAGACAAGAAAATCCAGTTTGAACAATTTCCGTTTCACAGATTTCCTTGCCACAAGTCTTACACAAAATGGCAAAATTAAGACAATCCATTGTCTTTTGCTGCAACACATTACTTTCAGTTACGTGGGGCCCACTATGTTGTATTTTATGGCCGATAAGAGTGCCCAATTTCTTTTTGGTCTCCATAGCATGCCTTGCTGTGCGGGGCCTGAAACTTTCAAGCATTGCAAACATTCTTTTGCATTTTGAACACTGGTACGGTTTTTCTCAAGTATGCACTCTTTTATGCTCTCTTAATTGCTTAGGATACACGTAGCTCTCTTCGCAAAGCTCACACTCACAGCGCTTGACTCCGGGCAAGTGTAGCTTCCTATGATTCGCCATTCCGCTGTGAAGGTGAAATCTTCTTTTCCAAAAGTCACACTCATAAGCTTTCTCCCCAGTATGAATTCTCTCGTGCTTCGCCACGAAATGAGGATCTGAATATCCCTTGTTGCAAATCTCGCATTTAAAAAATCGCTCCCCACTGTGTGTTAGTCTATGCCTCGGTAAATCATTTGATCGAATGAATCTCTTGCGGCATACATCACACTCATGAGGTTGTTCCCCGGTATGTATCTTTTCATGGCGAGCAAGGTTTTCGAATCTTTGAATGCTTTCTTGCAAATGTCACAAACCTATGGTCGCTCGCCTGTATACACTCTTGTATGTTTTTTTAAAGTACCGGCGGTGAGAAACCGCTTCTGACACACATCGCAGACATACGGGCTACGGCTTTTCACCACTATGAGCTCTTTTATGCGTAACAAGGAAACTCAAAAATGTGAATTTCTTTTCACAAACATCACATTCGTGAAGTTTCTTCCCCGTGTGGGTTCGATAATGCATTCTGAAAAGGTGAGACTTTTTAAAATTTCTTTTTGCACACGTTACATTCGTGGTTTCTTTCTCCAACATGTAAGAACTCAAGCTTGCCCGACAAGTAGCATTTGACAATGTTTTCTTTCAAGCGTCACAATTGTGTCCGGTATGTCCCATACTTCAGAACAGTAGGTGAATTGGTGAAGTACGGTCGAACAAGCGAGTTATATACAGAAACAAGTGTTCTTTCTCAATAAATTCTTTAATTCGACGAAGAGCGGAAAAACCCGATGCTATAGTTTTGCAGATATTTTCAGTGTTATTTTTCCAATTTAAATGTTGATCAACTGTTACTCCAAGAGTCTTGCACTTTTATACTTGTCTAATTGGGGTTTTTTTAGAGTGCTTTTTCGCACCTTATTTTAAGCTAAGGCGTGATTACAAAATATTGTGTCAAGGAAATAACTTGTGGTTACAAAAAATATAGGCTAGGCTATGCTGCATAATAGTTACAATTTACAAAGCAGAATTCTGTATTCGAGAAGTTCAAAGTGCGTCACCGGAAACAGCATAAACTGCGTTTAATTAGTCGCGTGACTATAAGCGCTTCAGTATAAAGGCCATATTCCACTGCGACCGTTTTGGCCGCGCGGGCGGAGCGCACAGTTTTGAACATGCTCTGTTGTTGATTGTCCGCTGTTGGTCTCGCGTCCGCCTGGTGTGCGCGCGCGAGACCAGGGGCCAGCAGACAACAACAGAGCATGTTCAAAAGTAGTGGAAAATGGCCTTTAAGCGCGTTCTGAACTCATTTCACTATATGCTTGAGTTTTTTCAGTCAAATACGGGTACCTTTGACCCCAATAGTCCAATTTTGTTTTGAAATATTGCTATTTTGATAAAAAATCCTTCAAAGAATTTGCAACATGTTTTGCGAAAGTTTCGACGGATGCGAATTCCCCGCTGCAACTTGTGGGGTCAAAAAAGCAACCGTATTTGATTGTACAGAACCCTCGAGCAGCTAAATCTTAGCCCGCAGGCCGCAGTAGTGTAGATACTTGACTTGCGAATACCGCAGGCCTTCGTCTTCAAACGCCGAAAGCCTACTAACATTTATGGCTTATTTTTATAGCATATTTTATATTTCACTCATAAAAATCACGAATCTGAAAAATCACGAACCGGAAAGTACAAAAGTGAAAAATGTATATGTTGTTGTCGCGTCTGGGCCACCGTAGAAATCTTATAAATTTAAAAAGTTCGAACATGATGCTGCTGTTTGCAGATGAGCTCGCCGCGTAAATTTTCGCGCGCTTCTTCCTGCTGGAACCAATGTTACAATTACGTTAAAGCAAGGTCAACGACACGTTGAAGCAGGGTCAATGCTATGCTTGCCAATGAAGTCAATTACCGAGTGAAGTTTTTTATCATTACTAGTAATAAAAATACCTTTGGAAAGATACAACACATGCTTTTGTAAGGTTTCACACCCCCCATTATGTAGTTTCCACAGTAAAATGTTCAAATGATTTATATATTCGAGACTTAGTCAGTAAAAATCCTAGGTAATTAGTAGAACGCTAGTGAAATAAATAGAGAGCACTGCCGAAACTGTACACCCATGACGTATGGGGCGCCAAATGTAAAAAAATTATTTACAAGAAATAGGCATTAATTTTTCCATTATTTAGCTATATAATACATTTTAGCTAAACAATGCTTTTATTTTAGTTAAACAATTCATGGATTATATGTAAATAATCTGTGGATTGTTTGCAAATAATCTTTAGATTATTTGACACAGAAGTATTATTTATTAAATAATCTAGGGATTGTTTATAAATAATCTATAGATTGTTTAGTAAACCATGAAATTTCCTTAAATAATCCCTAGATTATTTACGCGAGCCAAATGTAAAAATATGGCGGCGCTCGCCATATGTAAATTTATTACTCGAACAATTTCAAAGAGACTGGATGCGAAAACGTTTGACGGGGGTTGCTAGTGGAACAGGAAATTCTTGAAACTGGCGGACGAAGAGTCATAGACAACTCTGATCGAGTGGAGAATTATATAGATAGCGATATGGTGGATGCTTAAGAGGATGAATGAAGGCAAAGGTAAGAAAGAAATAATACTCTAATATCTAGAAAACTTGTAGTAACACCGTGACAGAAAACCGAGAAA
>JAODVM010242842.1:0-12794 GCA_025400095.1 Phenganax marumi | reverse complement strand
CAATATTTACAAAGTGACACAAGTATGGAATGCAATACATGGATGAATAAAAACTAAGTTCGCCTTTTAAATGTTGACAAAGATATTTGAGCAACGTTTTCAGTTATGTTACTTGATAATTCATTCCACCTTTGTGCTGCTCTATAGGAAAAGCTTCTTTTTAAGAAATTAGATTCGACATGTTGAAACAATTCTAGAATCTCAGGGGAATAACAAACAAAACGGGCTCGTTTCTTACATCAGTGTATCCACAGAAGAATTCTGGTTCAGAAAAGGAACAGGACTGGTCCAACAACAAAATTGCGTACCTGGTTCTCAGTCTCTTGCTCGATCATCGCACAACATCTGTCGCCCAGTTCCTTCATGCGCTCACACGACGTCTCGAAGTTTTGTTTGACCATTTTCAGCTCCAGTTTCAAACTATCAATCTCGAACTGTTTCTGGTCACTCTCGAGTTGGGCTGTCATCATTTTGTCTCCCTCGCTGGCCATCTCCGCTCTCAGGGATCGCAACTTCTCTTCATGGTCTTGCTTTACATCGCTCAACATTTCTTTCAAACTAGCTCTGAAAGCAAATACGGAGAGAAAAATGACAACTCAAGTTCACCTCCATCTATCCACAATCATCCAAACGATCCACTCGAATTCATCCAAGATGGCGGGCGATGACGCAACGTGGGGGAACGATCTACAAATTGTATACCTACATTTCATCGACTTGACGTTGTATGATCATCTGCGCATTTTCATTGCGACGTTGCACGTATTTCTCGAGTTCTAAGAAAAGTTCCTGAAGAGCCATGGCTCGGCTCACCAATTCAAAGTCTTCAAATGACTCGCTGTCCTTGCTCTCAACCGACGCTTCACTGCATGCGTCTATCACAGAAATGGTTTCAACTTCGTCTTGTGGCATGTTTTCTGGGCAAGCGGATACCTCCGCGTTGTTATCGGCCTGTGAAACAAGAGAAGATTAGAATTGATACACATGCACTAATGATGCGAAAGCTGCTACCTGCGGTACGGCCCTAGAGATTGCAGACAAGACGGAGTACACGAACGAAGGTTTATATTCATCTTGTGATATCCTTTTAATCTCTGGCTCAGCTAATGCGGGCTATCAAATACCAAGAAAAATATATTTCTACAAACTTCAAGAAAGTAACTAGAATTTCTATTGCCGTAAGCGAACGGGGTACTCGAGACTTTTACCTTTGCGACCTCTGCCACAGCGCCTTCTCGATACATCTCTACAACACTAATTACTCGTGTCCAGGTCTCTTCCAACACTGTAGAAACCGCGGTCAATTCTTTCTCCTGCTCCAACATAAAGAGATGAGCCTGGGACTGAACTGCAATGAGTTCATCTTGTGTGTCTGACAGTTGACTCCTGCAAACAGAAAACCACGTATTCTTCATGATTGCTACTCAAGGGACATTGGACAAAATTACGAATTGTGATTGTTTTAGAAGCCCCTCGTGGAGATCAGCTTTGATCGGCGAAGTCAGCGTGGATAAATAAAGTTTGGAATATTCTTCCGCCTACTTAGTTTTCCTGATAATTAACAATACCTTAAAGTGTCCACCGTCACTTTCATATCTTCATATTGTTCAGTCTTCTCCACTAACGCTTGTCGTGTAAGCTCCAGTTCTTCCGTACGGGCCCTTACCTTCGATATTTTAAACACAATTAATGCACATTAAAGGTAGAATGGATGATGAGATGGTGCCATCCTGACTAACAAATTCGTTCAGGCAGAGTACATTGCCACTAAACAGCAGTATCATCAACTCTATCATCAAAAGTAACGGATCTCTAAATAGTAACATTAAAGTATTACCAGTTGTTCTAATTCCATGGTAGTCTCCTCCAGTCCCTTTCTCTCTTGTTCCAAAAACTCCAGATTTTCTTTCTGCTGAGATTGAAATATCTGCAATGGAATGTACGAAAAAACGTGAATCTAGGTTCTTCAACGGTTTCCAAACGTGTGCTTGACATAACATTTTTTGACATCAAGCATCTACTACGTAAGATTCTTTCCGCGCGTGGCTACACGTAGCCTGCAAAGTAGTTGCTTTATATTTTTTTGTAGGTTCTTTCGTGCTATCAATAGTCCTTCCGATATTTCTCCTACACAAAAAATAGGTACGCGAGGCGTACATGTATCTGCGCTATTTTGTATCGGGCTGCAGATAGCAATGTATAAGTGTAGGACATATAGTATCAGTGTAAGCGCCATCAGATTAGGCCTAAATTTGTGCAAATCATCTGACTTTTTTGTAGTATTTTTAATTGAAACAATTAATTAGTGCGCATATTGTTTTATGATCAGAGAAATATGTTTCTAAAATATGTGAATTTGCACGAGTTTCTGGTAAGTTGGTATAGATATGATCTATTATTGTTCGGTTATCTGTTGTGTAACTGGATACCAGTTGTCTGTATTTCTTATTAATGATGAAGAAATTATGTAACTGTGTTCTACTTTTTTCATCGAGCCAGTTGACATTGAAATCACCAATAAAAATATTAAAGTCAGAAGAACATATTAGTCTAAAAACCTGATTCAATGCATCACACAAGTTTTTCATTGTTATTTTTGGTGAACGATAAATACCAATAATAGTTACACTTGGAAGAATCATGATTTTCATTGCATTAGCGCACTGCTCGGAACGAACTCTATTTGTATGTAATGTACTGTGGGCGACGAAATTTAATTAGCTTAATATCGGCGTTTAATCGAAAATCACAAGAGAGTTCCGTCTATTGGCTATTTTGAGACAAATGTTTATTTTTTGTTTATTTGGTTTATTTGCGGTTTAAATGTTTATTTGGTTTATTTTTGGTGTATTTTGGTTTATTTTGGGTTAGGTGGAAAACGCGGACAAGCGGACAGCGAACATGCGGACTGCGGACATGCGGACACGCGGATGGGGCTTAAAAAACATGTTTTGTGAGAAAACAGTTCATCCGTCCGTCCGTCTGTCCGTCCGTCCACATTTTTCATCCGTCCGGAATTTTCATCCGTCCACACTTATCCGTCCGTCCGTATCCGCGTTTTACCCTAACCCCTCCATGAGAGTTGAGCAAATAATGAACGAAACTTCCGGGCAGAATAGCCATCTTCCATGATCCTTCGCAAGTTCGCAAGTTGCTGCTGTTATTGGTTCTTGGTTTGTAGCTGATTGAACAAAAACTAAAAACGAAAATACACTTTAAAAAGCTAAAAAACACTAAATTTTCGGCTGCTTACCACACTATTCAGGCAAATGTCACCCTACATCAGAGCCTGTGAAACATGGTATTTGCATGGATGACGTCATGTAATAGAAATGCTTAAAAGCATTAGCAAAGCAAGTGTTTTCTCCTATGTTGAAATAAGTTCGTTTCTAGAATTTAATGTGCAAAGTTCGGGAGGGCATATGATTAAAAGCTTCTCATACAAACACAAATTACATTGTTTGGTGCTGGTAGAGTATGCTTTACATCGCTTGATTATTTTCCATTCTAAGAAGAACTTAATGTTGTTGTCTTTTACTGGCCATATGTATTTGCTTCGATGAGAAGGATTTCTAAAGGAGTTCGAGTGGTTGTTATATCAAGACTTGAAGGTGCCTTCAGTAATCCAAGTGTAGGTTTCGAATTTGCTGTTGTCAGTCCTTGTTACCGTTGCTTGGTAAACTACTTCACATTAACTTCTTCCTAGAATGGAAAATAGTCAAACGATGTAATGCATACTCTACCAGCACCAAAAATGTAATTGTGTTTGCATGAAAAGTTTTTAATCATATGCCATTCCGAATCTTGCACATTAATTTCTAGAAACGAACTTATTTCAACATGTAGGCAAAGGAGGAAACACTTGCTTTGTAGCTGCTAATGCTTTCACGCATTTCTATTGCATGACGTCATACATGTAAATACCAAGTTTCACAGCGGTCGTTGCTCCAAAACTGCTGCCGAATAAAAGGTTTTAAAACATTTTGCAATACTTTTGCAAATGTAAATATGTTAGAACTTGTCTCGCGGTCAGTTTCCCGCGCGTAATTTTCGAAAATCTCGTTGTAAGTCTCCGTCCCTCCTGTTACGCTCAAAAAGGAGTACCTTCCCCTGGATGGCTTGATGCGGAGTTTTCGGTAGTTTATGCCTGGCTTTTCTATAATTCATCGCAAATATCAGCATCCTGGTGAAAGGACGCATGCTGGTTTTCATTCGTAGTTATTCGTCGGTGATGATCAGGAGTGTAGAGAATGGCTTCTGACATCTTGTAGCTCGTTCTATAACTTCTTATTTTTCGATTTTCAGTATAATTTGTTTCGTCCCTGCAAGCAAACGACGACTATCGGTAAAAACATATTTTTCTATTCTTGCGATTTACAAAATTTTATTGTGAAAAAAGCAAATTTTATTTTTTTATTACACAAATTTTATAGTGCATTGTATAGTTTGTTGCTATTTCGCCGATGAGGCACTAGTATTGGGAGATTTGAATATCAGGCTTTTGGAAAATCTCTCTCCAGAGCTAAGACTATAAGAGCAGCTTTGGATCGATAAACTTTTTAAGCGTCATGCAGTAAAATGCTGTTATAAGATAATTGTGCTGTCAAATAGTCCAAGTCCTGCATGATGCATACTAATGAGGTGCATGAGTTTCGTGCTTGTAGCCGAAGCGTGGGCGTTTAGATTAAGAAAAAATATTGCCATATCGAAGAGACCGATCAAGTAAAATCTCAAGCATTGTCCATATGCTCAGTTTCTTCAACTTTCGAAAACTTCTGGCGACTGTAAGTCGTGCTCCGGCGTGTCGAGGCTTTATTCTTTTAAAATGCAAAATTATTCTTGACAACCGGAATGCCATTTAACTATGCACCCTGAAAGCGATGTTTGCCTGGGCAAGCCTCCAAGTGGCAAGAAGCCTATTAGTTAATTGTGTATTTCGTGCTGGACCATGTTATTAGAGTGTTATCCTGTACATTTCTTGAGGACGTAGAGACAATTGGTACAACGTTCAAGGTTCTACAATATGCGCAGGTTTGATGTTATATTTTTGAGACTTTTGCTACAACGGTTAGAACAAATTGAATATTCGTGTCTGCATATGTAGATTAGTACACGTACATAATTCTTTGACTCAAATGAGCTCCAATCAATACTTATATTTTCAAAAACAATCTTTTCTGTATGCCCTTTTTATGAAACAGGAACGCCATATTGCATGTTTTGAAATTGTATTTAGAGAAGGGAATGAACGGGTGAATGAACGGTCGTGTTTTTTAATTTCAGCGTTTCTCTTTCAAAGGAAATTTGTGGCACAAACTATATAACTACCCAACGGAACTTCTTAGTGTGTTATGTAAGAGTTAGGTGCATATAACGAACACTCGCTCGTATATATAGCAATTGCCAAAGCCACTGGTTGTGCTACAAGCTGTTGCTTTGTCAGACTTAAATATTATTTATACATGGCTTTAGAATGAAAATTTAAAAGCTTATACATTCATTGCCTAAAGGCTTTATGGAAATACTTGCATTCATATTTTATATGTTTATTACTTACAAGGATTTCTGTTTTATATTTCTGTAAGTGTATTTCTCTGGGATATAATTCGTTGCCCTTGACCTTTAGTTTTGTAATGGCTGCCTAACTTATTAGTTTGTTTGCATTTCGTCACGCGGTATTGTGCATGCGGTCGGCTTATGACAGGATGTAGCCCCTGACGACATAATTTCATCGAAAAGGGCCATTCAGTTGTAGACTAACAACGTGATAACATTGTTGATTGGCAGAAAATAGATTTTATACTCACGCAAGCGAGCTCTGTATGTGTTATTGTATATTGATGCAACTGCCTATTTTGGTGATATGCAAATGCGCACTGAGTCGTCTGTCGCATTTAATCTGAATTTCTGCTGACGTATTCTCTTTGCCGTGTTATCACCTGCAGCTTTAGCATTTGTTTTTCTTGCATAATGAGTTTAGAGTGCTGAGCTAGCCAAGGCCTTCTTGCTCGAATAAAGAGATCACAGCCACAATGGCCTTCCATTTTCTGCGTGATTTCGGCAATTCCAGTATCCTAACTTAGAAGTTGCCATTGTTTACATGGATTATAGAATAGTATACTTAGAAACGTATTTGTTAACTTTTAAGCTTTCACTCGTATTTTCATGATGGCCATCTTGGCTGTATTGCAGCAGCAAGTGCCCTGAGACAATAACTTATGTTCATTGGGAAGTCTTTTTTGGTTGCAGTCACGACATTATAATGCCACAAATATATTCAGGATAAAACTGCTAGATAGTGGAGCAATAGGAACGATTGTTATGAAAACTATTGTTTTTAGTTCGAGTGTATGATAGGCCTTATAATCTTAGAGAAGACATAATGTGTTGATAGGTTGTTCTCAAATGGGATGTGTGACTGATTAGTGTTAGAGAAAGGTGTATATTCTTTGTGTTTTGTTGAGATCGATTCATTCAATTTGATACTGCACATGTTTTTGCTTTGCTTAAGTTTTGAAAAGTGCATAACTTTTACTTTCTGTGACATACAATACAGTACTATGATATTCACTCATTCGAGGGTGTCCGAGCATGAAATTTGTACTACTTCCTTGAATCGTGTGTGAACAAGTTCCATGTTTGAAGCATCAAAATATATATTGTAGATAATAATATATAAACTGTCCCACTTTGCAAAGTGTTGCTGTTTGTAGACCCTGTATATGCCTTGGGGGGCATCATGGAAGCCTTAGACATTGCAGATCATTGCAATGTCTAATTATTTCAACCAAGGCTTGTCGAGGATTTATCCAGTGTATTACTTGGAGACACCCCTATGTATATACGATATTGTTTCCTCTGCTTGTAGTTTTTCTCGATTGTACAAGCTTCTTAAAGACTTCTTAAACTTGGAAGCAAAAATTTTGCAAGCAAAAACATTCTAGCTTTGGCTTAAATTTCCCACACAGTTCAAATGTTATTTTTAATTACATTGAGCTTCGAAAGACTGTTATACACTCTTTTACTGTAAAAGTACTGTGCTTTTCTGTGTAAATTTCAGCACGGAGAAAGAGAGGATTTTTGGCACAATGCCCTGTTTTTTAATTATTAAAGTCTTGGAGACAGTACTTTGATTTATGTTTTTGCCCTAAAGGGAAAGACAGTTGTTTAGAAATTTTGCTTCTATATAATCGCTCGTTTGCTCATTTTATTGTGTTTTAATATGCAGGGAACTCGGTTGACTTTGTTGAGAGAAATTGACAAACGTTCAGTTAAAACTTTTGCAGAATTGCAGGGATGTATAAACAAGGCCATATTTTAATCAGACGAAATCCATGTTAGTTCAAGTTTCGTATATTTTCCTAAGAATAGCTGCTATATGCACTTTATTTACCGGACGTTCCCCTTGATTATAGAACCATACAAGAAGTAGAAAATAAAGAAGATACAGTTTATCTCCGTGAAATATAACAGGCATCGTCATGTCTGCATGGCACTGCCATATAGGTTTCAAGCATGTTTTTTATTTACAAAACGTGTTGTGCAGACAAGCACGAACAAATAATTCAAATGCAATAGTTGCTCAAAAGAAAATAAGCCGAATGCAGAAGTCGACCGATGCTTTATGGAGTTATAGTTCGATTTGTCTGAGCTACTTGACTTGTGCTCTGTTTGTGCGGTAAGATTCCGCCATTTTGAATTTTGGATTGTTTTGCCATAAGCTTTCCAATGATTGAAAACAAGAAACTAGACATCAGCAACAACCCTAACAAAAGGTGAAGCAGTTAAACATGTCTATTGGTGAGGAAACCTCTTTAAGTTTCCTTTATATTGTGGAAGCTTCGACAAAAGGGATTAATAGCTTGAGGTAGTACGTCCCATATTTTTCGCCCATCTTTGACGTAAAGGAAAATTTGTCGCTATTAATCAGTGTATTTCTCATATTTCAACTATAGAAGCAACTGCGTTTTTGGCACATGTAGTGCGGAAGAAAATTACTGTGAATGCTTGAAGAAACACAGTGTCGTTAAACCAAATACTCTTCACGTATTTTTGTATGCAATTGCTAGCTATAGGGTTGCTGGTTGTATTAAGGGCATTTGTTTTAGTCACAATGTTTTGAAATCGATTCGGGTGCAAGGTAAGACATTGCTGCATTGAAAGATAACTTCAGGTTTACGTTGAATTATTTTTTCTTTGGAGTGCTTTCGAACTAGACGATTTTGCATATAGTTGCAATGTTGCACGCTGCAACATTGCATGTTAAATTTCAGTGCTTATTCGATTTTTGGCAACGTTTGAAACAACACAGTTTCTAAATATATGCATGGTCTGTCTTTCCCTTGTAGATGCTCTCCAATTCTGTACGGATGAATTCTCTTCGACTAATGAAAGTTGTGAAAACAAAAAATTGCAGTGTCATTTCACCGCGAGTGAAGATATGACGCAGTCATATATAAGGGTCGCTGTCCAAATAGCGCGTGTTTTCCCTTTCACAAATGCAGTAGCGATTTTGCACAGGCATGAGATCGCTTACCTTCGGAGTCATCTCAGCTCCGCATACGATTTTTTCTGGAACTGCGTAGCTGCCGCCATTTTGAATTCGGTTTGAATATCAACATAGTGGATGCATGACAGAGCCGGTATATAAAATTCGTAAAGTTTTTGTCAATTTTCGCGTTTTACTTGATTTAAAAGGTACTTACAAGCTTGCAACAGTATTTACAGACACTGGAGTCCAGTTCGCTTCAAGATTATATACAAAAATAAGGCTTTCTAGCCCAAACGATAGCTGATATGTTTAACAATTGCAACAGTGGTTTGAGAGAATTTGCAGATTATCTTCGTAACATCTTTGAATGTTTTTGCTTCGATAGAAATCTCTTGGCTTCTCCCTAGGGCTTTCATGACACACGAAGACTCCTCTCAGATGTCTTATTAGTGCCCAACATGAAGTCTCGATTCTTGTTTTTGAGTAAAATTTACAAACATAATCGAAAACCAAAGAGTTCTGAGTGCGCATGCAGTGCAAACATGGCATTCGCATTCGTTTTCATCCTTCATTTCGTGTGCAATATACGCACACCACCGCTATAAAAGAGTACACGACTAAACTACAGAGTTTCAGCTTGGTTTTATAGGCTGAAAAGGTCAATGGATGAGCCCAGATTGAGTTAATAGCGTGGGCGATGCTGGGTATACTGTATAATACAAGTCTTTTTGCCTCTTTCGGCTTAAACGAATCCAAACAGTAGTCGAAATGTAACTATTAGTGCATAGCGCTTCACAGTGTCCCAAAATATATGTGGTTTTGTTTCTGTTTTGGAAAACTGTCTTGTTAGTTCATCGCCAGCAGCGGCTAACTCGAATCCCACTGAGAACATGTCTCCTCCATCTTGTTGTTCCTCAAAATCTTCGGCTTCTTCATAGTTTGAAGCTTGACCTGCGCCCTTTTTTTTAGGCAGTTTCGAATTGTCTTCCATCTTGCACATTTGGAGTGAGGGCTGTCTAAATTTCTTTTTTGAAGAGAAACTAGAGCCTTCTGGAATTTGCGTTACTCCGCTGTGAAAAAGAATTACGTTTGTTGCCCCACTAAGGACCGTGCTGTCTTTGTTGTAAGTTTGCATTAATAATTCATGAAAGCATTACCGAACCATTCTGCGTCATAATTCTCCAAGCTTTGGCTTTTTCTGCATAACTTTTTCCGCGCTGTTTCTTCATATCTCCGTGATATTTTTCTTTAAATGCTAATGTCAAAGTCAAGGATTGTAGATAATTATAATGTTACAAATTAGATTTGTATCGTATATCTGCTTGTGCAAAAACGCTGTGTTTACTTATTTGAAGTGCCTACATAGAGGTCAGGGATTGTACATATTTGCAATATTTTAGTCATATAAAAGAATCGCATTATATCCTCCTGTGCAAAAACTTATCTTCGTTGAATCTACACAATCTTCTTTTTGCTGCATTCAGACCTAAATGACTGCTGCGCTGACTTCGTTGACTTCACGTGCCAACAAAATTGCTCTACGGAATAGTGAAGTCAGTAGAACGGAATTAGTCGACAGAATTTTTTCAACGGAGTCTATGGAATTGCCCAATGGAATCTACTCAACCGATCTATTCAACAGATTTATTGTTATTGTTATTGTTTTTATCATTACCACTATTATTAATATGAATATTCAGTTAGAGGATTAAAGCTTTCAGTGCTCTTATGGTACTATTGTCAATACGTGCCTTCTATCTATTGTATAAAGTACAACTATAATATACTTAAATATGATAACTATTAATGAAAAACAAGTGGCAAATAGTAAAATAGTTAAAACAGCTATTTACAATGTTTCCTAAATTACTGAAGGAGTTTTTCAGAGTTTTGTTCTTTTCTAGGCTGAATAGGCAAATCATTATAGATTTTTGCGCCAAGAAAAAAGAAAGGCTGTCTTGCAAATTCCATTTTAACTTGAGAAATCTTAAAATTGCATACTCCGTTCTTTGAGTTAGAATTGTGACTATGGATCTGGAAATATGATGAAATCTGCTCAACGGAATTTGTCAACGGAAATACCCAAAAAAATTTACTCAACAGCATCCACTAAAACGAAAACGTCAACGGAATTTGCTTGTAAACCCTTTGCAGGGATACTTAGCTTCACCACCAACTTCTACTGTTTATGGCATTTTCGCGTGAAACTCTTGAAAGATTAGCATAAAGTTCCTGGGAAAGTTTATTCCAAGAAACTCACTCGTACAACAATTTATCGTGAAACTCTTGAGAAAGTTTAGCAAGGAACTCCTGAAAAATTAAGCTTGAAACTGCAAAACTTTAGCATTACGTTCGATGACATTCGTTCTAAGACTTCGAAATGTAGGAGTGGGCGATCCTAACGATAAAGTATCGAAATTAACAATATACGCGCGCAACTATCGATATCGGTACTCGCAAAAGTATCGCTATCTGGATACCGAGGCTTGCGTTGTTTTTGGCCAGTGTTTCTTAGCAATTGAGCGTTGCTGCGTGACGCGGAATTGTACGAACTTGCATGCGCACTTTTCTCCTCGTGGTCCTACATGTTGTCATTTTTTAGAAAGACAAAAAATAATATCATGATTTATGGAAAGAGGTACATGCTAATTCTTATTAACAACTGGAAATTTAGATCAAGTGAGGGAAGTGGCCTTTTCTTGCTAAGCAACCTGCGCTTTTGTCATTTTTAGTAGGCGAAAACTCCTATTTTATAAGGCAGATAAACTTGTTTCTATTCAGCAAAGTTTGCTGAGCAAAACAGATTGAAAGCTAAGAATGTTAACATGATGCTGTTCTGAAGCAAAGACATGTGGCTGTTTGGCGATCATTGATATTGCTTAGATCTGAAAACATAACCATCATGACTTCAAATGCTTTATCCAATTATTTCACAAGAACTCCAGGTCGAGCGTTCTTTGTTAACTTGCTATCATTGTCTTGCTATCATCGTACATTAATGTTCATTGCTTACAAAAATCTTTTAGTATGTAAGTGAAAAATTGAAGTATCGGGCTTAAGGTGCAGGTATCGACTGTCGCACAAAAAAGTAGTATCGCCCAATCCCTCTTTAAAAGCGTTTGTTGAAAGGCCTGGTCACGGCTAATTAACGGGCCCTATTGAATCAGTGTCGTCGTCACTATTTTGCTTCTCATCATTCTCAAACGGTTCATTAATCATTACTACCGGCCATGAAAGTATGGCCGTTCAAAAATTTTAAGTCATTTAAAGAAGAATTGCAATATAAATCTATAAGGTCATACTAGGGATTGTACGAATAGCCCAGGCATACCTTTAGTTTATATACCAACCGTGGTTTCGCAGTTGTTGTGGGAGGGTATTGGCTTGTTTTCACGCATGCGTATTAAACGAATTAACGTTGAAAACGTAGCATCGCTAACTGCGAATGCACAACCTGGGGTTTGTGCCCGCATTTGTTCGTAAGCATATTTTGATGGCCTTGTACAGGGGGGTGGGTGTATATTTTAAGGGAGGGAGGATATTTCGGACGATTTCTTAATGCAAATTGCGAGCGGCGTATTAGTCTGTTTGAGTAAAATCTTCTACATCTTTCCAAAAATCTTATGAAAATCTCCAAACCTTTAAAAATCGCGATTATCTTCGGCCCAATCCACACGGTGCTGGAGTTGCATGAACACAACATCAGGCTCCACCACTGAAAAACGATTAACGTTTGTAGAATAACAGACGAACAGGACTAACAACTTTCAACAGTAAACTCGGCCCCAAATGGTATAACTCAAATCCCTTAGTTCTAGAATCGCAAGCATGTCGCGAAAATCCTAAAATCTGGAAGTATCACTAATAATCTTAAAAATCGCGTGTTTAAAAAATTTCTTCGAACTATCAAAATATCTGTGGAAATCACTAGAAATCTCAAAAAATCTCAAAGTCTGTAGAAGTGTAAGGTTTCTCGCACGCTATTTGCTGAGTTATACCAAGCAATGACTACTATAGTTTATAGTTTTAAGTATAGTTACTTGGTACCATGAACTAATTTTCGTAACTATTTACAATGCTTTTCTAATGTATACATTATGTATATGAGTAGTTAGCCTGCACTGTCTGTTTTTACAACAATCAATGATTACTGTTCTAACTGGTTTGTCCTAACCCACCTTGTGGGAAACTTTAAGCCTAAACCTAACCCACCTTGTGGGAAACCCAAATTTAACTTGGGATAATCATATTGATTACATTTCGAAAAAAATCTCAGCTGGCATTGGTGCCTTGAAGAAAATTA
>JAODVM010242731.1:0-12794 GCA_025400095.1 Phenganax marumi | reverse complement strand
CCATCGAGCGCGGAACATCTTAGGCAAGTCATCAAAGAGTCCTGGGTGAAAGATCTGACTGACGAATACTGTTCATCACTAGTGACAAGTATGCCTCGACGTATACAAGCCGTTATAGACGCGCGTGGAGGCCACACCAAGTATTGAAATCTTCAAAAGTTGCATATTTCATGCATTTTTAATAAACGCCCGTCATTCAGTTGTTGAATAAAGCATTGCATTTTAATTAAATCGACGCACGTTTTGCACCCTTACATTTTAGTAAAAATATGAACTTGGTCTTAAACTTTTGCAAATTACTGTAAAAGGCGTATCGAGTTCGTTTTCCATCGGTAATGGTAAATCTAATGCTTTGGTCTTGTTTGAAAATTCATTTAAAATCCCTAGGTCTTGGTGGTTGTTTTGTTTGTTTCTTGTGATTCGCTTTTCGTTTCGCTCATTTGTTCTTTGCATTCTTTATTTTTATCATTTTTTTGACTTGATTTGTTCACGTTAGTAACAACGTGTTTACCCACAATAAGTCCTCCAGAGAAAATTCCAATAAGAGAAATATAAGGTGTAATATATCCTAAAATAAATTTCACATCTTGCTTAAATGGTTTATTATCAGAAAGTCCCTCCCCATTTGTGTGGGGTTCTCCATGAGCTCTAGATGATGCATAAGGTCAGCAAATTTTCCAATGGCGGTGTCTGCGAACATCTCGTTCATGGAATCCTCCTGTTCACATTGGTAATCTTGGTAAATTTGTTCCAGAGCTTTCTCTGAAGCTTTTTTAATGTAAGCCACAGAATATTTGATTTCTTTTGCAGAAGCAAGTTTTAAAAGCTCTTCTCATTTCGATAATGGTTGCGGTTTAGTGTTGTCCATTTATTATAGAAAAAATCTGTCTATTATTTCTCCATTTTACGTTGTAGTTTTTTATATTTCTTAATAAGTCTTTCTTCTCGGTTCATAAGTTTAACCTTTGCATTTTCTAAATTTGTTTTTTGATCTTCTAGTTTTTCTAATTTTTGTCTTAGCTTGTTCAATTTTATATTGTCACTTGTTTGAAAATGAAACGTTGCTCTTGTGTAATTAGAACTACTAAAGTCAAACTTCATAGGGTTAACAACACTAAAACATGTAGCACAAACATCTTTACAACCAATAGAAACTAGTCATTGAACGACAATCAGGACACCAATAGGGTGTTATAAATGAACTCAAAATCATATCATTATATTTTTCATCAAGTTGTTTTTTATTAATTTCATTGACTGTCTTATTATGGGCAATGTCTCTTTCTACACCATCGAGCTCTCTCAACCTTGTTAATAAGTTTAATACTTTTGGATCTTCTATTTTAAGCTCTTTCACCAAGGATTTTTATCCTCTATCAATTAAGTGTCTCATTTGACTGTTTGGAGGAGTGTGTTTTTCACTACAATCATATTTGTCCTCCACTTCTTTCTCTATATTGTGTTTATTAAAGTAGTTTAAGGTCGTGGAGTCCTCATTATATAAATTAAATCTCTTCATCTTATATTGAGATGGTTTTAATTGTTCTAACTTATAAGCTAATTGTTCGTCGGTCATCGAATCAACCTTCTTAACTAAAGATTCCTGTTGTTTAATTCTTAAAGTGTTGATGACACTATCCCTTGTTCGTTTTCGATTTATATGCTTCCTTCGTTTATCTTGTTTTATAATATAGTTCAATCTATTCATTGCAGAAGTGTTTTCTCCATCCATCATGGTTGAGTAGTTGTCTCTATCTCTTTCTACTAATCTTATCAACACTGTTTTTGTCTTAATATTTGTAGATCATATCATAGTGTTGTTCATATGGGTTCATTATATTATTTAGGTTTTGAGTTTTTTTGCAAAAAGTTAAAATTATACATTAAATATATTTCAGCTCTAACGTGGTAGACATAACATGAACAACATTAAAACAAATAGCATAAACATATTTACAACCAATAAAAACAATAGTTGTAGAGCTTTAATCAAGGTGCTCTCTTGTTCATCTTTGTAATCTTGGTAAATTCGTTCTAAAAATTCTTCGGGAACTTTTTTAATAACACCCACAGAATATTCAATTTCTTATGCATGAGCAAGTTTTAAAAGTTCCTCTCGTTTTGACATTTGTGGTTTTGTGTTTGCGTTGTCTTGAAGCTTTGCCCTAATTCTTTCTAATATCGCTTGATTATTAGCGCTTTGCGATCTCTGATCGCTTTGGCTTTGTGAGCTCATTGCTTTCTTACTTATAGGTTTTGCGTTTTTTGCAAAGGGTTTCATTTTTTGATTTTTTGCACGTTGCCCCTCCAATTAGAGAGCCTGGGGTGGATTTATGGCTGGCCGAGTTGGACCAATTCAAGATGGCACTAAAGTATATAATTGTTAGCATTTTTTGGTGTTTTGTCCCAGAATTGGCATTTGCATACTACTAATGTTGACATGCTTATTAAGCCAAAGCACCAGTCCAGCAGGAAACCCAATAAAAGTATCCACTGGTTCCACATGAATGCTGTGAAAGACAGAGTTGTTGCGGCAGCATTGCCTGATTATAAGGAAATTGGTCCTGCAATGAAATGTCAACATGGAGAATTCCTCCCATCTGGAAAGGACAACCAAGACCTGCATGATTTTATTCCTTTGCTTGCCTGTGTTATAGTTGATGAACTACCAGCATTCAACACAGTATTCAAAGATATTGTGGTTCGACATATTCCACACCAGTATTCAGAAGTTATGGCAAAAAAATCTGAACAGGTAAAATAATGAATACCTGATCTCAATTAAAATTTTCTACCTTAATATATATCTGCATAATGAATACAATAGTGCATACATAGAACTAACCCATGCTGTTAGTGTGTGCATGCACTTCATTTTGGGTTACACCATGCCATGTGCATATAGTACTCACTCTACAATTCACTTGCTTAAAAATTTATTGACCATATAATTAAATGTCAACAATTATTGTACTTTGAGGAACCATTGGGAGTGCTGTTTAAGAACTTAAATGATGAAATAATCAACATATTAGCAGAGATTCATGATCACTATGTATCATCAGAGAAAGTAGTCAGTGATGATGGAAGTAAATATGTTAATGTATGCTCACAACTATTTCTTGGTGGTGACCAGCTGACAGTAGGACATGCAAGGAATGCTCAAAAGAGCCGTGCAGATGGTGATACTGCATTTGACAGGTTGGAAGGAGTAATCCCAAAAGTGGAAGATTGACATGCAGGTCGAATTTTATATCAGGTACTAAAAGTGGTGCTGTGTTATGTTGCATTGTAATTAATTATGTAGAAGTCTTATGCAGGGCCTCCACAAACGATTTGTGAAATTTCCCTCTGTAGTGCCTTAATTTCCCGTTATTGGAAAAAATTTCCTTGCAAAAATCGCCTAATTTCTTGTTAACTTTCTTTGCAAATGTTATCAAGAATAACCCATTGTAATTGCACTTTGGGTGTACAGAAGGATTTTTTCCGGGATAGTTTTAGTTACTAAGCCCACAATTTATGCAGCTATCCATCTAGCATTTACCACATCTTCTGTATTTGACCTCAATAGTCTAATATGTCTTCATGATACATAAAAAGTTTGAAATCATTAAATTATACAAACGACAATACGAACTCTATATTTATAAAACCATTTAACATGGCTTAGCTGAACTTGCTCTTCGTGTCAAACTAGACAGTAATATCACAGAGCACAAAACAGAGTTGCAATTCGCTTATAACCTCCTATATACGAGTGTCAGTTGATCACAAAGTCTGAATCATCTTCTTTAAATAATTCGTCAAGGTATTTCTTTCTTAGTTCATCGGCTTTTTCATCAGTGGCACTTGCTTTCAATTTATGTGCAAGATCCAAAGCTCTCCTGCTTGGCTCCAAACGTGCGCACGTTAGCTTGCCATTCTTTATTGCCATCCTATATTGAAGTAAAGCTACTAATGACGATGACTTTTGAGAATTGCGGTGCTTGGTCTTTATTATTTTCAGGATGCTAAAAACTCACTCGATAGGTGCATTAGAAACAAGGCAAGAATCTCTACAAATTTGTTGAGATTTGGATACTTAGGTTCTCCTGTAGGGGTTTTGGCATCTTCAATTATCTTCAAATAATCATCCCAATGCAGATCAAGCTTTATCGTATCTTTGACAGCATGTTCCCTCCATTCCTGGTCAAGTTTTTCAGCATGCAAGACCTTATCTAAGTAAGGTAACTTCTTAAAGATTTGGGCTAACGACGGTGGGGTACGAGTAGCTGCTTTCTTTGGTGAAATGCATGAAACAATGTCATGCATTTCTGCCTCTAAATCAAATCTTTTTTTGATTTGAAGGACACTTTCGATAAGAAAACTCTTCTTTTGCGTCTGCTTCTATCTCGTGCATGGTGGCAGTGGCCACCACACCAATATGTACTTGATTCAGTGGTAAATGATGAAGGGTATTGGTTTGATCAATTTCTTTTGGCTTGGTTTTCTTCACATACGAAATGGTCATGAAATCACTTTGCAATAGACATTACAAAGCTTTCTACTACTTCTCTGAGGCTTTGCAATAGCGGTCTTTTGCTTTATAAAAGACAATTAAACACGTTAAATCGTTGAAGCTGGCAACTAAGAAATTCAAGGTAAGCTAAGTTGAACTGATTGTGAAAAGACTGGACAATTAGATCACTTGAGTGCGTTAAGTTCATTTGAAACAAGAACAAAGTATTGCTGCAAGACCAGAAACTGCTCTAAAGTGCGGTTACGCATGCTTCTAAAGAAAGCCAGCGAGTTTGCCCAGGCGAGAGCAGTTTCCAAGGCTCTTGTCTCTTGGACGAGCGCTGAAACTAATTAAATATGTCGCGACATAAAGGTCTGGACACACTAGGCGTCACTTCGCTGCGATGCAACATGGCGCTGTGACGCTGCGACGATTCCCTTTGTGTGTCTCACAAAATATTTGTGAAAATCCTGTTGCTGCGACAGAATTTCTGCGCTGCAACACGTCGCACAAAATCAGACTGGTTTGATTTCGGGCATCGTGTCGCAGCGACAACACGGGTGAAAGTCACATCACCGCGTTGTGTGTACTACTTTGTGGAATGTCCCCGCGTCAAAAACAGTCAGCGGTCTTGGTGCTCCAGTGCGAGAGCACAAAATGTTCACGTGATTTTGGAAGCAAATTCAACATGGTGGCCGAACAATCAAAAGAGGCAGAGACTATTGACCTTTCTACACCTCCAAAGTGGACTGTTACGACGACGAAAATGGTAATTCAGTTTTATAGAGAGCATAGATTTCTTTTTGACAAAAACCTAAAAGACTGTGGAAAAAAAGCCAAAGCAAAATAATGTACTTAAGCCTCTGGAAGCAAAGCTGGGAAAAACAGCTAACAATATTAAAAAGCGTTGGCATGACTTACGCAGCTCTTGTACTCGCTACATGAAAAAACATTCAGCTGGTGAAGAGGACATAAAATGGATGTATTAGAATGATATGTTGTTTCTTCGTGAGTACTCAAGTCCTCCGAAGTAGAAAAAGAAATGGAGTTTTGGACTATCGAGGATACAGGTGGATTTACTACTGATATGTCGTATAAACTGTAAAGTAGATCAGCATTAACTTCTAACTTCTAAATATTAATTTGTCACTTGTCCACAGTTTAGCAAAGATATCATGAAAATATCTTAGAAAAATTTTCGTTATCAAATATGGGCTGTCAGTTGTCTCATACGTATGCATTGAAAACAATGGAACAGATATCAATAGAAATATACAGTATAAACTAAAGATGCATTTACCACAAACTGTATACAAATGTTCCATTTATAGAAATGCTGATAAACTTCTTTCAACAAAATGACTGTCTGTGGAATCATAATAGTCCATCCTATCATGAAAATACACACAACAAAGATCTGCTCTATGATATACTTGCTAAAGAACTTGATGGCAAGCATGACTCTGAACAGATTGTGAAGAAATGGAATGAACTCGAGAAAAAGTTTAAACAAGAACATGCCAAAGCTTCAGCGAAACCATCTGGTACAGGAACAAGTGAAATTTACAAGCCAACGTTTGAATTCTATGATCAACTGCAGTTTCTAACAGGAATTTGTAACACAGATGAGAGAATGGACTTGATTTAAAAACCTTCCAACTCCAAGCCAAGAAAAGATCAAAGCAAGAGGTACGAGATGAAAGAGAAGACAAAAAAACTAGAGTTATTTTCTGAAGCTGTTAAAGCAATAAAGGGCAAGTCTCCAACAAGGAAACCAGATAACAATGGCTTGGTTGAAAATGTAGAAGCTGTTGCTTTTGGAACTTATGTTGCACTTACTTTATCAAAGCTTAATAAGCGAAAGTTTCAGCAAGCCAAGAAGTGTATCAGTGACATATTGTACAATATTGAGGAAAGTGGAGAGATGTCATCATCAAATGCAGCGTTCTGTAACAACTCATTTGACCAGCGGAGCATGACATCTACACCTAGCAGCTTTGAAACACTTAGCACTACCAATAATTACCCTGCCATGCAGTACACACATAACTATGGCTATTGAAAAGAATTAAAAGTACCTAAGTTAAGAATGTGTAAAACTATTGTTAGATGTTAATATTTGAGTTATTTTTAAACTTTTCCTTGCCCCATGCAAGATTGCCTTTTCTATGTTTGCTTCTGTTTTAAACCAAAACAGGAATAGGGACATGGCCAAAACGGGAATGAGAACTAAATTAGAGTTCAACAAAATATAAACTAGGACATTATGAAATAAAACGAGTGATGATTTAATGGTTGTATTGTTCTGTTGTAAACATTATATAGTAGTAAAAATGGTTGACATTGATGGGGTTTTTTTATATATGATGTAACAGAAGTATATTCCTTTCTAACATAACATTTTATCAAATAGAACAGATTTAAGTTTAAAACTTTTGTTTATTTCTCATTTTCTGCTATGGCAATATAATTTGATGAACTAAAGTCCACACATTCTTCTTTGCCACTCTACATCTCCTTCATTGATAAACCAACTTGTAAATTCCTCCCGCATCTCTTTTACAAATGTGGTAGAATTTCGTGCAGGGGATAGTTGGAGATCAACAAATGATTTGCTGGAAACATCACTTCTCCATGCACCTGAAATGAATTCACCTGTTTCAAGAACTTCCTGATCCATAATTACAGGTGGACAATAAACATGTTTGCTTTTACTGTCTGCATGGAGCCACTTATGAAGTACAAGTATGGCCAATGTGATCACTTTGACTTTCTCAGGACATAACATAAAGGGCACTCTAAGACAATGCCATCTATTACACAATATTCCGAAAATGTTTTCAGAGGTCCGTCTACCTCTTGAAATACGATAGCTAGAAATTCTCCTTTCTACTGTTAAGTTTTTCTGTGGATATGGTGTCAGCATATAACTTGCAAGTCCAAAGGCTTCATCTCCAGTAAGGACAAAAGGCACAGGTGTTGTGCACCCTGGCAAAGGTTGTGGAGGTGGTATATGAAGTGGGTTAGTGAGGTCATCTAATGACTTTTTTAAATTGCACCTTGCCCATGCATAGCCATCTGGGTTTCTTCCATTAGTTCCAACGTCAGCATAAAGGCATTCATAGTCTGGTCCAGCGACTACAAGGGCAATTATACTCTCATTGCCTTTATAATCATGGTAATGCGACCCAGAGTAAGCTGGCTTTTGAATCACAATTCTTTTCCCATCTATTGCCCCAATGTTATTGGGAATATTCCACCGTGAAAGGAATAATTGAGCAATTTTCCGCCACTGGATTTCGGTGTTTGGTGTTTTAAGTGTAGCGTGACACACACACACTGGTTTGTTTACAAAATATGTTTAATTCACCTCGTAACAATCTCACTATCTCTATTCAAGGAAAAACCACTTTTTCAACGCCCAAAACCGTTTTTGCTCACGAAAAATGACAAACAACGTCAACGCGCGGCACGCGCCACATTTAAACATTCAAACTAAAGAACTGACACTAAATACGCTACATTGCCTTCCTCTCTAACAAAGGAACACGTCCTCGTGTTCATAAGTTTTTAACTAAACAATCTCTTCAAATGTTCTAAACTATTTAAATTAACAATCAGAACAGGGTTTTAATCGATTAAAATGTACAACTTTCCGTTTACGACCGCTCACCAGCTGAACACGATACACCGAATCTGATATCCGTTTGATGATCCTATATGGACCAGACCATGGTTGGTAGAGTTTCCTTGAAATGTTCTTCCCAGTGCATGGTTGGTGTAACCACACTCGATCTTCCTTCTTGAATGGTTTTCCTGACACTCGTTTGTCATAATAGTCCTCCTGTCGCTTTTGAACTGCTTTCGTTCGTTCTCGAACTTCGTTGTAAGCATTCTCCATGTTTCTGCGCATATCGTCCACATGCTCGTCCGGGGTTTTCCGTATCTCCGATCCGCCAAACATAATGTCCACAGGTAACCGTGCTTCTCTCCCAAAAGACATAAAAAAAGGGGTTTGTTTTGTTGTTTCATGGACGCTTGATCGATACGCCAACATCACAAGCTGCAAGTGATCATCCCAATCTCTCTGGCTTTTACTCACGTACTTCGACAGCATCGCCTCCAACGTTCGGTTGAACCGCTCTACCAACCCATCTGATTGGGGATGATAAGGGGATGTTCTGGTCTTGTTGATATTCAATAACTTGCATATTTCTTCAATCAACTTGGATTCAAAATTCCGTCCTTGATCTGTATGTAGTTGAACAGGAACGCCGTACCGACAGACATACTCATTAACAAAGACTCGTGCGATAATCAAAGCTTCCTGATTAGGAATCGGAAATGCTTCAGTCCAACGAGTAAAGTAGTCACTCACCACGAGGATGTATTTGTTTCCTTTATCTGATTTTGGAAACGGTCCAACGATGTCCATTGCGACTCGCTCTCCAGGATAGCCAACTTTACTCGTAACCAACGGTGCACGTGGCTTGATTTGGGGATTATTCCGCTTACAGCACACCTCACAATTTTTGCACCAACTTTCAACGTCTTGACGAAGTCCACACCAGTAGAATCTTTGCCTTACTCTTTCAATCGTTTTCGCCACTCCAAGGTGACCAGAGGTTGGGTTATCATGCAACGATTTCAAGATTACTGGTACGAGTGATTGAGGCACGATAAGTTGTAGTTTCTTTTTAGTACCATCTTCTGATTCCCAGCGACGATACAGTATGTCGTTCTCTACAATCAATCTCGGCCAGTTGGACCACAAGACATGGGTACTACGGCTGCTGCCCTGAATCTCTGACGACGGAGGTCGTTCACCTGCACTTACACTGTCCTTCAAGGGAGCCAGAATTGGATCGTCACTTTGCGCTTGTTTTATTTCAGCTTCGGAAACCACAGGACACCAACCGGTAATTTCAATACCCGACTCTTCCTTGTGTACTGACATCACCAGTTTTTGGCACTCTACGTTTGGCCGAACTTCCTCACTAACTCCATCGTGTCTCTTAGTCGTGCTGTCCGGTCTCCGCGAAAGTCCGTCCGCATTTCCATGATTTTTACCGGGGCGATGTTCAACGACAAAATCAAACTCAGATAAGAACTCCAACCATCGAGCCATTTGGCCCACTGGTTCCTTAAAATTCTTGAGCCACTTCAGCGCGTTATGGTCCGTTCTGATCAAAAATTGCCGTCCGTAAAGATAGTGACGGAAGTGTTTTACATACTCTACCATTGCCAATAATTCTTTTCGTGTTGTCGAGTAGCGACGTTCTGGTTTCGTCAACGTTCGGCTGCCGTATCCAATGACTCGTTCGTCTTGCTCATGGAATTGCGAAAGCACGCCGCCGATTCCTGTCTCGCTGGCGTCAGTGTCGAGGATGAACTTTTCTTCGAAACGAGGGTAGGCCAATATGGGGGGTTTGGTCAATTGGCGCTTGAGATCCGAGAACGCTTTTTCACATAATTCATTCCAATGGAACGGTTTGTTTTTCTCCGTTAGTCTGTGAAGTGGTGATGCTATAGTGGCAAAATTCTTAATAAACCTTCGATAATACGACGCAAGTCCTAAAAAACTGCGAAGTTCTCGAACGTTCTTTGGTGCTGGCCAGCTAACGATTCTCTCCACTTTTCCAGGATCTGTTGCCACTCCGGCTTCGGAAATAACATGACCCAAATACTCCACTTCTTTACGTAGAAAGTGGCACTTGCGTGGCTTCAGCTTCAGTCCTGCATCCCGCAAACGAACGAACACTTCTCGAAGTCTCGTCAGGTGTTCTTCAAAGTCTCGACCATAAATGATAATATCGTCCAGATAAATAAGACATGTCGACCACTGCAGTCCCGCAAGTACGTATTCCATGAGTCGCTGAAACGTACTTGGCGCGTTGCATAACCCAAATGGCATGACATTGAATTCGTACAGACCTTGGTGGGTAACAAACGCTGACTTTTCACGATCTTTGGGGTCTATCTCCACTTGCCAGTAACCGCTGGCAAGATCTAAAGTGCTGAATATCTTCGCTCCAGATAAGGCGTCCAACGTGTCGTCAATGCGGGGAAGTGGGTAGGCGTCCTTCTTAGTCACATCGTTTAGTTTCCTGTAGTCAACACAGAACCTCGTAGTACCGTCCTTCTTCTTCACGAGCACGATTGGAGCAGCCCACGGACTGAACGACGTTTTTATGACTCCTTGCTCTAACATGCTTTGCAACATGCCGTCTACCTCCTCTCTTCGGTGTCCCGGAATACGTCGAGCTTGTTGCCGAATCGGTGGATGATCTTCGGTGTCAATTTTATGATATATTTTACTCGTGCGTCCGATATCACTCTGTCCTGATGAGAAAATATCCTGAAATTCAAGTAATAGCTGCTCAACATCCGTTCGTTCCCCTGGTTGTAAATGAGATAAATCGATTTGTTCAAAAAGTTTTTGCGATTTAATGTCACTGTTCACATTCGAGACGCGGCTATTACTCTCTTTCACCAGTTGGGGTTCTAGTACTTCAAATGCCTCCATGCATTCCGTATTGGTATCCCCTCCTTCCTTTAAAGGGTGAAGATTGGCAACTTTCGAATTTTTGTACAGCGTTATAGGTGTAGGGGACATGTTCACGACTCTCACGGCTATGCGATCACCTTGCGGTTGTACCACAGAACGGGCAAGTGCTAGTTCTGGTTTCCTTTTAAAAGTTAAATTAGGTTCCACTATCCCGGGCCCAATGTTCACAGATGTTTTCTTGACTGGAGCGCAAAGTTTAGCTGGAATCATCATTTCATGTCTGGGTGGAATTATTACTGTTTCAGCTAAAGTGACACGGCAAACTACCCGTTGTGATTTAGAATATATTCGTGCTGAAACATTGTTATCTCGAGAAGAAAGGCGGCCATTGCCTACTTCTATTGTAAAATTATTAGCGCCCAGAAAGTCTACTCCCAATATGCAATCGTGAGACATGTCATCAGCTACTAACACACGATGGAAGACGTGAATTCCCGCTACTCTCAGTTCGACTAGACATTGTCCCAATATATTTACGGGTAGGCCGTTCGCAGCAGTGACAGAAGGACCTGACTCTAGAGGGCCGTGCAATGAGTGAATTCTTCCCCAAATCCGTTTATGAATCAATGTAACTGCGGAGCCAGTGTCTATTAACATGCTTACATGTTCTCCGGCAACCTCTCCGTCCGCGAAAATTGCTGACTCAGCACTCACGCTGTCAATATGTTTAGATACACTGACCTTATTATCAGCTTCTACCTTTTGGGTCTTCATTTCGCCAACTGACGTGTGACCCTTCACCTCAGTTGACGGTCGTTTCCCTGAAGTCTTGGACATCTTGCAATAAAATGACCCATCTCGCCACAGTGATAGCATTCTTTCCCGGTCGTTGACTTCCGGTACTGCTCTTCGTGCGGCCCGTACATTACGTTGCCATAGCTACCAGCTTTCATCGTAGAAAGTAACTCTCTCATAACCGTGGTGTTTTGCTCAATGATTTGCATACTTTGACGAAGAATACGACTACATTCGTCCCGATTTATTCCCAAAACCTCCGGAGGAACATCTACCGTGTGCACACCTCTGCCTTGCTTTCGTTCTTCGGCTTCTTCCATGGCTTCAATCTCACTAGCAAAGGCGACTGCTTCGTCCAAAGATTTCGGTCGAAGTTGCCGAACTTTTAAGCGGAACTCTCTGTCATCAAGAGCATCCAGGAACTGATCTCGAGCCAACTCATCGCGAAAATTGACATCGACAATTGGATATGCTTCACAGGCTAAATGACGAATACGGTTGGCCAGCTCGGTAAGTTTTTCGCTTCTTCCTCGTTTCACGAAACGCAACTCGGCTTTATACAATTCCGTATGCTTTGTTGTACCAAATCGGGTAGCCATTGCAGCTTTTAAGTCTTCGTAATTGTCCTTGCAAATACTCGGAAGATCACGATAAACTTGTTGTGCTGTCTTTTTCATTCTCACAGCTAAGAATGTTGCCTTACTTTCGTCGTCCCACTCATTTATTTTCGCACAAAGTTCGAAATTTGTGATCCAGTCCAGCCAGTCTTCCTCCCCGGTATATTGGTCAGGCATCACCAAAGATTTAACGCTTTTTCTTTCTCCTTCTTCGTTCACGTCTTTCTCAGACGATCTGCTTGAAACTCCTTTCCTAAGCATGTTTATTTTATAATTGTAATCCCACCGCTGCCACCAAATGTAGCGTGACACACACACACTGGTTTGTTTACAAAATATGTTTAATTCACCTCGTAACAATCTCACTATCTCTATT
>JAODVM010242620.1:0-12795 GCA_025400095.1 Phenganax marumi | reverse complement strand
ACTAATGCTAGTGTTACTACAACTATTAATTACTACTTATTGTACCAATCTCCATACTGTTAAATAAGAATAAGAATTTAAGTCAATCTATTATTAAACATGTTCATAAGTTCTATGCTGGTACAGCAAATTATTTAGATTTATTTATTGAATCTGATGAGTAGCGATTTTCCTTGCACATTCTGAAATTAATTGACTCACTTTGTCTAATGACAGCGGGTAAGGAGTTCCAAGTAAATGCACTATTATAGCTGAAGCTCTGTTTTAAGCTATCTGTAAGAGGCTTGGGTAGGCAAACAGCTGAAGATACGCCTCTGAGATTGTAGTTGGGGGTTTCTACGTTTTCCGGAGTAAATAGATTTGACAGACTTTTTGGTCCGTGGTCATTCCAGACTTTAAACATTAATTTAGCTTTTGCCTTTTTTCGTTGCTCATCAAGCGTTTACCACCTCAATTTCTGTAAAACTGTTTTGTGATCAACTTTTTTACATGTTCAGTTTATAGTTCGGGCTTTTCTGTTATGCAATTTTTGCAAACGGGTTGATTGAGTTTTTCCAGACACATCCCAGACTTCGCAACAATAGTTGAAATAATGCTGTATAATGGCATTGTATACAGATAGCAGTGTGTCTTGATCAACATACTCAGTTAGACGTTTAACAGCACCTATACCTGAGGAAATTGTCTTGCATAATTTCTCAGTATTATTTTTCCAGCTTAAATGTTGATCAACATCCACACCTAGTGTTTTGCACTCAGAAACTTGTTTAATTTTCCTGTCATCTATTTTGATATTTATTTCCGTATCTTGGGTCTTGTTCAACATTTGTTTTGAGCCTATTACCATGAACTCTGTCTTAGCAACATTGTGACTTGATTTATTTGCAATCGACCATTCCTTACGGTTGACTAACTCTGAATTCATGGTGGCTTCAACATCAGCAACTGTCTTACCAGCTGCAGTTAGACTAGTGTCGTCAGTAAACAATCGAGCTCTGGTTTTGTCCTGACATTGCGGCAAGTCATTAATGTATAGTAGAAACAATAATGGTCCTAATATAGAGCCTTGAGGAACACCACAAGTAATAGAACGTTTAGAAGAAATTGAACCATTAACTTGACGTATCTGAGTGCGATTTGATAAATAGGAATTTAACAGTGATAAGGCATTCCCTTTAATTCCATGCAGTTCAAGTTTGAGTAACAATACACTGTAAATTTTGAGGAGTAAAATTTACTCCGAACATAAGGGGGTTACCGTTTTTCCACAGAATGCCCGAATTTTGGGAGTAAAATACGAATAAATTAAGCAAAGGGTAAAAATTACCCTTGCACAGGGTAGTTTAAGTTACTCCCGTCAATGGGTGTAAGTTTTGGGAGTAAAAGTCACTCCAATGATTAGGAAAGGTATGAATTTCTTAGAATGGCTCGATTCGAAACAATTTGCTGTAGGCCAACATATTCATCAATTAATCACAGAATAGGAAATTTACGAATTGCAGGGAATTAAACTTTTTGGAGTGAAAGTATCACTACGAATCTCGTTTGATTATTGCCGTACGACAACAGCGCTCGAGAAATTAAAATGAACTGCAGCCGTGTGATAAAAGATAAGTACATCATCAATGTTGTGAAACTATATTAATTGTAAAATAAACGCCATCAAAAACAACATTATTAATACTTTTTTACAATATTACAACGACTTAGGCAGAAGACATGTTTAGTATAACTTATTCAATATAATGTTTAACAAAAAGCATCGTTTAACAGAAAACGTCGTCTTAAAAAATATTTTTGCAGCTCTTTAGCGATATGCTGGATTGAAATACGAGTTTGCCTTTTATACATGATAGGCCCAAACTGACAGAATCCAGGAACAAGAAAAATCTTGCGCTCGTTGGGATACGATATTGACAACAATTATGTAATGTAGTGCGCACAAAATTCTCAAGACAGATTCTCCGTCCATATTGAAACGCTAAACATTTTGTTAATTTTTTTTCGTTACACTTGACGCGTGCTGTAATTTGGCCACTCGATATTTTACCCGTAAAAAGGTGTAAATATCGAATTGCATAAATTCTCACCCTGTATAAAGGGTAAGATTTTTAAATGGGGACTAAATTACTCCCAAAGAAGGGGTAAAAATCACTCTTCGTCACATTACACTTTCAACCATAGTAAAATTTACTCAAAGTTAGACTAACTTTTACTCCTTAAAATTTACACTGTATACCATGGTTAACGGTGTCAAAAGCTTATTTTAGATCTATAAATACTACTAAGTTAAATGATTTCCTGCCCATGTTACTATACCATTCATTAGTGCAGTCTAGTAAAGCGGCGAAACTGACCAAATTGATTTTCGGAGAGCAACTCATTGTTGCTTATAGATAATTATATAACTGATCATAGAGTAAACGTTCTATGACTTTGCTCACAGCATTGAAAACTGAAATTGGTCTGTAGTTTTCTGGTAGATTTTTCTGGCCGTTTTTGTAAAGAGAATTGACCCGTGCTGTTTTCCATTCTTGGAAAAGAACATTGAACAATAGTTCATCTCCTATATAGATGGGTGGGGGCTCCGACACAGACTTTGTAAAACAAATCCACATATTCTTTGTTTTTTTAACATTAATAGTCATTTTGTTCATAACTGACCAAGACTGAATGTTGTCCACAGCTTTTTGGATACAACTTGTTTCCCCAGAACTTACTGCTTGATCAAGCGTGCAATCATCAGCATACTTGGAGGTGTCAATGGCCAGATTAGTTGCAATCTCGTCTTCTAAGTCGTCGATGTATACATTAAATAACATAGAAGAAATCAGCGAACCTTGCGGAACTCCGGCTGGACATGGAGTAGATGATGACATTGTTTGAAATAGTTTTACCTGTTGGCTTCTCATGGATAGAAAATCACGGATCCATAACCAAACAGATGTAGTTATGTTCATAGAAGCCAGTTTAGAAAGAAGGATTCGGTGGTCAACCATATCAAACGCTTTGCTAAAGTCAAGGAATATAGCGTGAATCGTTTTCCTGCCGTGCACTGAGTTTTCCGTTTGGTCAAACCATTTTTGCGATATTCTAACCAAAGCTGAGATTGCCGAACGTCCTTTAAGAAATGCGTGTTGATTATCCTTTAAAATGAGATCCGAGTAATTTAGTCGCAGTTGGATCTTTTCCAGTACTTTGGCTAGCTCTGGAAGCACAGAAATTTGACGGAAATCGTTTTGAATATTGTTAGGTTGAGAAACTTTGGGAACGGGGGTTATTAAAACGTGTTTGTACATTGTGGAATATTTGCATTGAGTTATACTACTTGTAATGATACTGTGGACTACTGGAGCCAAGTCTTCTGAGTACTGCCTCAGAAACCAGGCTGCAATTCCATCAACGCCGGTTGCTTTTTTCAGCTTTAACATCTTAAGGGCCTTCTTCACCTGACCTATTGACGGCGTAGGAGGGGCAGTTTGCTTGAGGTAGTGTTGCACATCGCTTAGTTCATAGCTAGCAGCATTATCTATAGCTATATCTTTCCAGGAGGCGGTGAAGGCTGTCTGTATTCTTTCAGCCAGGTCAAAAAGATCATGGTTTTGACAGTCAATGATGGAAGGATTTGACGCACTATCTATGCCAACTAATGAAGAGACAGACTTAAACCACTTACTAGGGTTCGATTTGCGATGATCCTTAGCTTTGTGTTCGTAGTAAGCTAACTTTGCTTTGGATATCAGCTCAGAGACTTTACGACGTAAACGAGAATAGTTTGTACAGTCGCCGCAAGTGAAAGCTCGCTGTCTGGCTTTAATTTCCATTTTGATGCGGCTAGTCATCCATGGTTTGTCAGAATCATGAATTCTAATTGTTTTGACAGGCATTTCCGTGTCCAACATATGAATCACAGTTTCGTTAAATAGCCTAACTTTTTCGTCAACATCTTCAGCGAGGAACACATTCTCCCACTGATGCTGCGCCACTTTTAGACTTAGAGCAGCTCGATTTCCAGGTTTTGAGAGTCTGATTTTCTTCGATCTAGGGGGAATTTTCAGTTTATTCTTTGCCTTAAGAAGAATACATTGGTGGTCTGATCTGCCAATTGGGGGTAAATGGCTAGGCGTGTCAAACAGACTAAACATGTTTGTGGCAATTTGATCTAAAATATTGTTTCCTCTGGTCGGCATCGATACAGTTTTACGTAGCCCAAAACGACTGCACAGACGACTAATATTCAGCATATTAAAGTCTCCGGCAACTACGATTTCTGCTGATATCCATTTAGTAAGTACGATATCCAGTCCACTTGACAGATATTCTATCATTTCGAAGTCATTTTCACGTCGATGTCCAGGTGGATAGTATACAATTGCAACAATAATGACACTAAAAGGTCTTGGAGTACGACGTGGTTTAACCACCAGCCACAAAACTTCTTTATCTGCTTCTTCTAGGTAAGTTAAACGTTCCACGCGCATATGAGAACTAACATACGCAAGGACACCACCGCCTAATGTGTTTCTGTCTAATCGGAAAACTTCATAATTGTTCCCAACCTTTATTGCAGAGTCTAGAATGTTTTCGTTTAGCCACGTTTCAGTAATCATTATTACAGAAGGGTTATTTATCGAGATAATCCCAGATAATTCATCAATTTTATTACTAATATGGCAAACATTCGAGAGGAAGAAGGTCGGACAAGCTGAAGGCAGGCCAGTTGAAGGGTTAATTGTTTTTATTTTGATATTGTTGTATGGTGTGTTTCTATGAGCAGTCACTCAATATAATTATTTTGCCACGCAATATAATTATTTTGCTGAAGAAATAGCTTGTGCTTTAAATAACTCCAAATTATGTGTGTCAAGCTAACTATTGCAATAAGATGATATTTTGACTGTTACGCTCTACAGCAAAGAGTGATGCATTCAGGCTGTGTGTTCGTGGATTTAGGCACTATTCTGGTAAATTTATGAGTTACGCGATCAGTAACTTCCCTGAGGCTTGTTTTCACCTCATTTTTATCTAAATTATAGCTTAATGTCTTAATAATTAACTCTTGGAGCTGGACTTTACCGTATCTCTCCAGAGTTAATCCTTCAAGAAACCATCTGAAATCGCTAACAGAGCTGGTCAAATCGTGAACGTTCACTTTTAAGTCCACACTACAGCATTCATGCAGTCGCGTCCTAAAACGTGAACTTGCGGTGGAAGAATTTCTTATGAAAGAGGAATTCATATCAGAAGACAATTTTGAGAAAGTAAGACCTTTGGTAGAGTAAATGACAGAGTCTTTTCCCTTATTACTGTCAGTACCTATACTAAACACACATATTCTCAATGCATTATGCTAAGTTTCTCCTGAAGTGTTTTACTGTTAACCATTTATCGGGTACCTTTTTGAACCAGGTTGTGTTCAATGTTATTAAATTGGTTGCTGATTAAGCGTCACCATGCACTCTTGTAAACTTTGGTCTTAGCAAATATAAATCAAAGAAACTTACATTCAAGGAAAAGACGAAGCTATTTAGTTTTACGTATTTTAAATATGTGAAACTTCTTAAACAGCGGCGATAAAAAGTGATCAGTCAACCGACCATACTTGATTCTTCTATGTCATCATAGTTGTTTTAAATTCTGTGATTATTTTTTTTAATTTCTTGCATAATATAGCTATATTATATTTATTACTTCCTCGCTAATTTTATAATTCCTCGCTACTTTTATATTGTCTTAGATTCTTAGTTAATGATTATTTTATACTGTTGTATTTGATTGTTGTAAATATATAGCTAAATTAGCTTGTTATAGTTTTACAGTATTTTTAATTTAAACTTTAATGGAAGCATTTTTTTATCATAATTTGCAATTCCTAAGTTAGCTCTTGTAGCTACTAAATGTGAAACGATGTAAAAATAATAATAATAATGCTGTATATTTTTGGTGATTTTCAAAGTTTGATGGCTTTAAAGTTCGTCGCAAAAGCTCTGTTTGGTCAACTTAAAAGTTTATAATTTGTCAACTATTAATAGTCATAATATAAACAACTCATTTCGAAATAGCTAATTACGGTGTTCGGATTCCCCTTTGTTTAGTGCAAAGTTTCTTCGAAAGTTTGCAATATTGTGATGAGGGGCGAAAATTCACGAGTCAGTCATGCAGTCATAGTGTAAACTTTCCGTGGGGGTGCAGGTATTTCTTGTGCATATTTCTAACTAAAATGTTAAACGAATTCATGAGCACGCACCCCCGTTTTCGCTGAAATTGCCAATAGGACTCGTGCTTTGCGGCGAAATACTGACTATTTTGCCTACACTTATGGCGGAGGTAATAGGAGTGCGACATATAACCGACGATCAACACTTTATTTCCACAGCTATACACTTGTAAACTGCTGTTTTAAACTATAAACTAAAATAAGTTATTAGATTTTGCCGTATCAAACGAATTACGATTTAATAGAACGAAATTCACGGCTATCAGCGATGAGTTGTTCTTGTATTTTGTAGCACTGAGTAACCCAGTAATCATCTGGTGTACTACGGCCAAACTCGCCGTTGAAAGTTGCAAATTCTTGGCGTTTCTCGCCATCCGAAATACTATTCTATACACACAGATTGAAACAAATGTCGTAAGATCCTTATCCCAGCCTAGCTTACTAAAATGGCCGGTCGTAGGAAGTAGCATCATATCGTGATTTGGTGATGACCCATGTAACCATCCCAAGTTGTGCTAAAATAATCAAAATACGGGTGAATTAATGCTCCATAAATTGTCAGAGCAAGGCTTGTACCTATAAATTGGCGTACTCGTTTAAGAGCTCCAATAGCTGACGCTCTTTTCTTGGAAGTATTCTCGACATGTCTTGCTTAAGTAAGGTGCTCATCTACTTGTGAGCCTAAAGATTTCGTTTCATTAACGCTCTAAATTGCCTTACCGTCAACTTCTATGCTATTGTGTTCGTTAATATGTACAAGTAATCGTTGATGAGACCCGATTGTCATGAATTCCGTTTCAGCGACATTTAGACGCTAAACTGAAGAGTTCAGTAGAACGGTTGTGGGCCATAACTTTCGTCAACTTTTGTTAAAACGTTGTCCAGTAACCGTTTCAGATCAGATGTCAGGTACAAGAAATGACGTCGTGTACTTCAATCAGTCATCAAAGGGAAAATTCCTCCCCGACACATCGCGATGCTCACGGAAGGTTCGTCGCTGAAACTTGTTCAAAGAATCTATATTATGTGGGTCTATGCTGCAGAAACGCGACGAGTATAACATGTCAATGAGCATTCTAAAGTGCTGATGTAGAAATTAAGGTTTGTACTTGATATTCTGTTTGTGTTTGTGTGGCGCATGACTACTCATAATTATATATTCTAGCTAGCGTTGGTAATTATGTCTGGTCTAAAGATTGCTTACATTGTAAAACGTGTATCTATATGTCTTATGATGTTTCACAAACACGAAAATCTCAAAGCTTCCATGTGAAGTGTGAATATTGTTGTTGAAGTAATTGCGATTTGTTGGGGATTTTAAAGTTGATAAATATGAACGTAGTTTCAAGCGAAACGCGAATGTCAAGTTGTAATGTGGCTAGATGAATTCAGTGAAATTTGGCCTTTTTTGTAATGGAAATCGTTACATAGTATATTTTAAACTAACATTTTGCGAGGTGTCTGCATGGGAGAGCGTTCCAATATCTTCGGAAACAAGCTACAAGCACCTTACGAATTTATATACCAAGCTATCTCCAACTGAAATATTTTGGGCCCATTGTGGTACAAATGCAAAATTAGATATTTTGTACTCTGTTGCCATTCAGGGTATTTTCATAACAACAATTTTATAAATCTAGTTAAGTGCTTTAAAATAAAATCCAACATAAAAGATCCTTTGACTATTATGTTTCCATGGTTAGAAGGGCTTAGTTTCTAAACATTGGTTGGAAAGAACCTAGTAGCTGAAGTGAAATTGCAAAGTTTGGTCGCGAATGATTGAAAAAGGCGGGAAGGAGAGCTTTGTGAAGTTTACAAATTCAGTTGTTGTTTTTTCTATTACATTCGGAAATCCATCATTGCCATTCTTTGGTCATTTTCTGGTCATTTCTATAAATTTGACATTCTGTCCAGATAATATAAGTCCAAGAGCGGCTTGGTAACGACGTTAATAGCCAAGATTAGTGCTGCTGCCGCAACGACGGTTATTAAATGAAACAAAATATTTTGCAAAAGTAACCAACACTTGCTGCACTGAAACAGCTCGTTTTCCCGACTTGCTCTTGCGATATGATAGACAAATATGTCAGAGAAGCTGCTTTTATGGCGATATTTGCCGGCATTTTACACAAAACTGGTGCAAAAAGTTTGCCAAAGTGGTATTTTATAATTCAGTGGTTTTTGTAACCGCATCCAGTACGATAGAGTAAAAAGCTCCAAGCGCCAACTTGGCATAAAGCCAATCACGAAAACGCGAACTTTTTGAATTTGTTCGTCATAATATTAGTATTTCATATAGCTGTAACATACTACGTACTTGATGCAACTCTAACTTTCGAAATGTCAGGCAAAACAATGAAACCGAACTCTTAATGAACTCTTAATTTATGTGGACTCGCGCATACCGTAATGCACGCGGGATGAATACTCGAAATGTTTCTCGATATTGTAGTAAACATATGAGGCATCTCACAAGTCATTTTGCTGACGATTGTTGTGATAAAATTTTGACCTACTGCTAAAGATTAGTGTCGTAATTCACTGCGCTGTTTATCGCTTTAAAAACCACGTTGAGTAGCGCAATATTATGACAAAATGGTGCTGTTTTTCCTGTGACCCCAGAAAACTTAAACTTTGTATTCTGTAGGAAGATAAATGTCTTCCATCATGTGGGAAAACGAAGAAAAGCGAAACTTCATTTGCATGGACAATATTGTTAGCGAGGTACTGAGCGAAGGTTTGAGGCGAATTTTTAAAAAAGAATGGGACAGTCGTTACCAAGCTAAGCTCGGAGCATGGGATGACACCAGTGTTAGTGGGCAGCAGTTATATAACTTGGAACAAACCCGAAAGAGACCAAATAAAAATATGTACCAGTCAAAATTTCAAAATGGAGATACGACCCAGTGGGATTGCACTGTACTCTTTGATGCCATTCTTTTTTCCAACTCCATTGGTAGCGCAAGATTAAATGCAACAATAAGAAATGAAGTGGACAATCTAAGAAAGACACGAAATGAAATCAAGCACGCTACGGAAGGAAGACTCGCCGACACCGACTTCCAAGCGATGACGACTGATGTTGAAAATGCATTCAAGGCTCTTGGTCTTCCAACTAATGAAATTACTCGAATTAAAGCGGAAAGGAATCGCTACAAATCTTTTCAAGTCTTTTCTCAAAAGCCTGCCCACGACATTATTCTCCGTACTGAGAAAATAAGGGAAATTAGTGAAGATCTGAAAAAGCTGCGCAATGAAGGTGAGCTAACGTATTTCTACATTTCTGGAAATCCTGGAAGTGGAAAGTCTCAGCTCGCCAGGCAAGTCTTTGAGAATATTTGGCAGGGTGTGAATTGGTCTGAAGAGGGAACATTTGTTATGACATTGAATGGTAAAGACTTCGACTCTCTGCTCAGCTCGTATGAAGATTTTGCACGACGCCTGAATTGCGATGAAAGTGTGTTGTTGAACATATTGAGTTCGACCAAGACAAAAGTAGAAAAGATAAAAGATTTGAGATCGCTAATAACAACGAGAATTAAAAATTGGAATAAATGGTGGCTTGTGGTGGACAATGTAGAAAGTCTCAAAATTATCTCACCTCTTCTGCCTCCGACGGGCGAGGACGTCTGGAATCATGGCCAAATTATTGTGACGACGCAAAACAGGAATAACGTTCCATCTGACAGTGTGCTCACTAAGCATGTTTCGATCAGTAGTGGCATGAGCGACGTTCAAAGCCGCCATCTTCTGTCCTCTCTATCCGGATCTGGCTGTGATGATCCATTGTTAGATGAAGTCGTGGAGCAGTTAGATCGTCAACCTCTGGCAATGGCTGCAGCCGCTGTGTACTTCAAACGAGTCTTCCAGGCAACGAGGAAATTTTCGTGGCACGATTATTTGCAAAAGCTCGAAAGCGGGAAAAGGCAGATCACTGAAAAACAACTCCATGATATTAACCCAGCATACACTTCTACCATGACGGCTGCTGTATTTCTTGCTGTTGAAAAATGTGCGCGAAATGACTCTAATTTAAAACACGCTTTTCAATTTTTGTCATTTGTCTCTTTTGAATCGATGCCACTTGATTTTTTTGCCAAGTACATTCGGCTGGTAGACGAGAATTTTGATCAAGAGGAAGTTTTTCTTGCCATACAACAATGCTCATTGTTTCTTCCAGCCGAAAATGAAGAACGCGACATCCGATTGCATCGTGTTGTCCACGAAGTTATTAAAGTCTTCTGTGAGACCGATAAAGCACTTAAGTTAAAACAGGGTTTGCCAGCAGGAGGTGCAGGAAAGCAATCCACTGATGTTAGGTGTCAATTGCAAAATGTTGTTCGAGCTCTTTATCATTTCAAAGATAGATGTGATAAAGTGAAATTAGGTCCACACTTGAAGGCATTCAATTCAGTGGTTATGAAACGCTATCCGGAGCATGAGCAGTTTTATCTAGAAGGTTCTTCTTCCACGGATACTTATGAAATGTTAAAAATGTATATTTTCTTTGGTGACACTTTAAGAGAGTGTTTGAAGCTAAACCTTTCCCTCCTCTTCTTCCATTCAAGTCTTCAGCTGGCTCAAGGTTTAAAAGATCATATTCATCTTGCAGCTGTTTTCATGAGGATGGGTTTAGTGTGCAACTTCATTGGACAATATGGAAAAGCAATCGAATTTGAACAGCGAGCACTTGCAATTTTTAAAGAACATTTCGGAGAAATACATGTTGATGTTGCCTTGTCTTACAATAACCTGGGTTGCGTGTATGATAATACTGGTGAATATGAAAAAGCAATAGATTATCATCAGCGAGCACTTGCAATTAGAAAAGAACAACTCGGAGAAAAACATGTTAACGTTGCAACGTCTTACAATAACTTGGGTAATGTATGTCAAACTACTGGTGAATATGAAAAAGCAATGGATTATCATCAGCGAGCACTTGCAATTGGAAAAGAACAAGTCGGAGAAAAACATGTTGACTTTGCAGGGTCTTACAATAACCTGGGTAATTTGTGTGAAACTACTGGCGAATATGAAAAAGCGATGGATTATCATCAGCGAGCACTTGCAATTCTAAAAGAACAACTCGGAGGAAAACATGTTGACGTTGCACGATCTTACAATAACCTGAGTGTTTTGTGTCAAACTACTGGCGAAGTTGAAAAAGCAATGGATTATCATCAGCGAGCACTTGCTATTCTAAAAGAACAACTCGCAGAAAAACATGTTGACGTAGCAACGTCTTACAATAACCTGGGTGTTTTGTGTCAAACTACTGGCGAAGTTGAAAAAGCAATGGATTATCATCAACGAGCACTTGCTATTTAAAACGAACAACTCGGAGAAAAACATGTTAACGTTGCGAAATCTTACAATAACCTGGGTATTGTGTGTGGAACTACTGGCGAATATGAAAAAGCAATGGATTATTATCAGCTAGCACTTGCAATTGAAAAAGAACAACTCGGAGAAAAACATATTTACGTTACAATGTCTTACAATAACCTGGATATTGTGTGTGGAACTACTGGCGAATATGAAAAAGCAATGGATTATTATCAGCGATCACTTGCAATTGAAAAAGAACAACTCGTAAAAAAACATGCTGACGTTGCAAAATCTTACAAAAACCTGGGTATTGTATGTGGAACTACTGGCGAATATGAAAAAGCAATGGATTATTATCAGCGATCACTTGCAATTGAAAAAGAACAACTCGGAGAAAAAGATTAACGTTGCAATGTCTTACAATAACCTGGGTGTTTTGTGTCAATCTACTGGCGAAGTTGAAAAAGCAATGGATTATCATCAGCGAGCACTTGCTTTTCAAAATGAACATCTCGGAGAAAAACATGTTGACGTTGCAAATCTTACAATAACCTGGGTATTGTGTGTGGAACTACTGGCGAAAATGAAAAAGCAATGGATTATTATCAGCTACTCTTGCAATTGAAAAAAAACAACTAGGAGAAAAACATATTAACGTTGCAATGTCTTACAATAACCTGGGTGTTTTGTGTCAATCTACTGGCAAAGTTGAAAAAGCAATGGATTATCATCAGGGAGCACTTGCTATTCTAAAAGAACAACTCGGAGAAAAACATATTGACGTTGCAATGCCTCACAAGTAACCAATATGTTCAACAAATATATTAATGAATGAATGAATGAATGAACAAACTTTTTTAACCACGCTATCCTGATGACCCAAGGATGATTTTCATGAGGGGCGTCACACTGTTTACATTACTAATAAAAATCTATAAATTAAATAAGTGTTAAACTGTGATGATAAGTGTAAACACACACACGCACACCTCTCGAATATAAACAACCACTCTCCCCCGAAGTCTATTGTGATCTCTGCGAATCTTTGCGAAGAAAATTTTAGGTGTTATAATTGACAGTGAACTAAAATGGACGGAGCACATTGAAGAACAATGTAAAAAACTTTCGAGTGCTATAGCACTACTTAGAGGAGCAAATCCACATGTACCTCATAACGACTTGCTCTGTATATACAACTCTTTAGTACTCCCCTATTTTACATACTGCTCAACAGTTTGGAACGACGG
>JAODVM010242509.1:0-12796 GCA_025400095.1 Phenganax marumi | reverse complement strand
TTAATAACATGCTGTTTCCTAAAGAGCAATTACAAAAGAACCATGAATAATAGACAAATTTGGCTAACAGACTCAATCCACAACTTTACATACACCCCACATGCCTAGTTACTATTGTTCTAGATTTCAGAAGCAACGAATTTGACAAAAGTAACTAAGCTTTGGAATGATCTACTACATGAACGAATAACTCTTTTACATGACTTTAATAGTGTATAGCTACTTTTGTCTTGTTCTGCGCATTAGTAAACTAAGAGAATAGCAGCATGTGAGTTATGCATTGCGGTGAATTGGGTATCAATGAAGTAAATGATATTAGCCAAATTTGTCTGTTGACACTCTTTACCTCTTGACGTCAGCTCCCCATTTCCCACAGTGCTTTCAACACGTTTTCCACGAACTGCAAGACTACAAAGCAAAGATATTTGAGGGTTTAGTAAAAAAAAAATTGGGGGATAATCTTGTTAAGAACATTATAATGTAAGAGTCTGTTTTTTTGATGAGTAAAATATTGTCTGCTGTTAGTTTGAGTTAAATAAATAAAACATAGGAGACACAAGCACTTGCGGGTTAACAGTTATGTACATACTTACTCCTGAAAATCTTGCACGTATCCAATAAGGTCCTCAGATTCCACATCCAGCACCATAGTTTTTGGCCTGTAGTCATATACTCTAGGGTCATCATCTTGCAGAGCTACAAACTCTGTTCCATCGTCACTTGTTGGCAAGATTTGGCAACCTCTCACCCTGAAACAAGAAATTCAACTTTTTAAGCATCAGTTTGAGGATATACCATGCATATTTATTATTGCAAAGCTTTCGGTTCATTAACCCGCACCTTCATCAGTGCAACTCACTGAAGGTCCGGGTGGAGGTCTGGGTTAACGGACCGAAAGCTTTGCAATAATAAATATACATGATGTATCCTCAAACTGATGCTTATATTGCTGTTTGTGCCATGGACAATTATAAAAATCTTATTTTATCGAACTTTGACTTTTCACACTACAGTGTGACAGTGAGAATGATTAACAAAATATAAGAAAATTGCTGCAGCTAGAATTCTACCTCAAATGAGGAAAACGACCAGACCACTCCTCACATTCACATATCAACTGCTCTGCTCCTGAAGACAAATAAACAATGGACACTTCCCATTGTAGACCGAATTTCGATCAAGGCAAAAACAAGTACATTCATCTAATCAGCTGAAAAGAACACATTAGATGTAGTAAAACTGCAAAGTTTGGTGGCGAAAGGTTGGAAAATGCGGGAAAAATAGCCCTGTGAAATTTGTAAATTTAGTATATTTTTTTATTACGTGCAGAAATCGTTACCATATTCAAGCCGAAAATGACTCAAAAATCATAACAATTTCTGCATGTAATACAAAAATATACTAATTTTGCAAAATCCACACGGCTATTTTTCCCGCATTTTACAACCTTTTGCGATCAAACTTAATGCAGTGTTACTACATTTAGTATGCTCTTCCAGCTGCCCAGATGAATTTACTTTTTTTGCCTGGATTGAGATTTGGTCTATAATGGGACTTGTCCATTCCATTAGGCTGCTATGAACTGAAGTGTGCCCTACTCTTTATATTTCTACTTTGCCTAATGCCTGCATTCTTTACTTTCCAGCTAGGTTATGCCCATAGAAGTTTAAGTAGCTTCTCACCATCAAAGCGGTTTCCCTCATACAGCATGTCTTCAATTTCTTCAAACATTCTTTGAACGGACTCAGCAGCTTTTCTATCAAACTCCTACAAACAAACACTTATGGTTTAGACACCTGTTGAAATAATCAACAAAATTATAGCTTACATTGTCATTTCCCCAAGAGTAGACGCTACTTCTGCCTGTCATTGTCCCAGTCGTGGAAGACCACGCATTACTCGACTCTGACGGTAAACTGCTTTCAGATGCGTCTGTCCGATGAGTCTCATTCACAGGAGTAGATTGTCCACTTTCATTTTCCGACATATACAAATTGCTAATTGCCTCTTGCACAGTTTCCACATAAGATAGAGGTAAAGGTTCGTCAGCCTTCTCCGGAAGAGGTCGTAATAACTCGCCATTGCCTCGAGAAAATCCTCGGCTGAGAAATAAGCATCAATTCGTGAATCAGTCCTCAACTTAGTTTAATGGCAAGAGTCACATCATGATGAATAAAATTGTCTGGTATCAGACGAAATAAAACACAAAAACAGGGTATGAACTGCACTTAAATTCTGTCTAATGCCCAACCATATTACTTAAGTACACTTTTTAACAACAAATCTAATCTTAAGCTACAAAGCATGTTTTCTGGCTTTACTCTTTTAAATGTTTGCAGGCTGGAGTACTAATGCACGCCATAAACCGCACAAGATTATAAAAATATTGGGATAGTAATAATTCTATTTTTTTGTATACTCACATTTCTAAAGGCAGCCTTCGATTGGTCATCATCCTTCCTTTAGTTTACTTCCAGTATATCCAGAGAACACATCCATTTCACTAATAATACTTTATAGTAGCTCGTAAAAACACTCATTATCAACATGCATCCAAATTTGCAAACGAACCATGCTGAAAAACTGCTTTAAAATACAGCTATGAAGCTTACATTTCGCCAGAAGCAAAAAGGAACACAGTACTTCAAGTTAATACATAATTCTTGAACACAACTGTAATTTTTACGCACGAATTTTCCAATTAAAATTCTCCTAAACGCCAAACAAAATGTAAACAAATTAATATTCGGTCGCCATTTCCCACAACTCGACGCAGCAGTGCTTCCACTCCCAAAAACCGAAAAAATTTCCCCTTACTTTGCCCGAAATTTCCTTCAAATTGCCTTCAGATAATTTAATTTTACGCTGTGTTTTAAAGATTTTAAATGTTGCTAATTTTAGCAATATTTTGCATTTTCTCTACCTTGTTCTTTTGAAATTTCACATTACATTTACTGTTTGGTTTAGCTAATAGAATAGCGAATCCTAATTTATATTATTAGAAATCGAAAACATTTTCCGTGTTTCTAAAGGCCCATCTAGACGATGCGATTTTTGCTTACGATTGTTACATGCAACTTGCTGACGCCATCCCTGCGACTTTGTGCCGTCTACCTAGACGGCACAATTTCATTTTTTTCATTCTCAAAAACATAACCTTCTTTCTTCGTCTTTATTGACTTTGTTTTGGTCGCACTTTGCACAGGAGGCGCACAAATTTCGCTTTCTCTCATTTCACTGTTGATGTCGGCCATTTTGAATTATTTTTTCATCAAAAACTGTACGAAAGTCGCAGGATTTTAAAACAAGTTTTAAAATTTTTACGACTTTTTGGTGTTGCACACCACTGTCGTACGCAAGTTGTAGGGCTACCTACACGGCACGATTCGTGTCGCAGAGATGGCGCATGCAACAATCGTAAGCAAAAATCGCATCGTCTAGATGGGCCTTAAGGAACACGCGTGCTGTTAAAGTTCTGTGATGTCGCCATCTCAATACTACAACATACACCGCGGAGAGTTTTACAAAAGATATATTTCGTCTACTGAATCAATTCTATAAGATAGTTATCTATGATAGAGTATTATTATAATACATATTTCACCCTACACGGTTACAAGTTTGGTTACACATATGGCTCACATATAATTACATTACAGTTATGGTATCCTTGATATGGAACGTCCACTATTCAGTTCGGATGTCTTCTAATCTACGTTACATATTTTTGTTATCAGTTGCTAATATGGACCAATTGTCGTCCTATCCCAAAAACATTTCATGCAGCTGGATTCACAAATGCTTTGGTTTTGTTGCTCTGAACTGGCGTTAATCTCAAGGCTGTCTTCTCATCATCAACTGATATTCTTGCTCGTCTTCAGCCAGATCTTCTTCTGTTCTTGAAGCAGCTTCTTCTGTTCTTGAGACGTCTTCTTCGACTGGTAGAGTTTCTTGCCAAGTGTGCTGTGAAGCACACTTACATCTCCGGGGTTTTATATCTGCCGCTCCTGCTGTTGTCAAACTCTCATTGGCTAACGTAGAACGATTTCTGGTTGGTCACATGAAACAATAGACAAGCGGTGATTGGCCAATGCTAACAACATCTCATTGGTTATTGCTGCTAAGGGAAAACGAGCATTCACCCATAGACTTGTTTCGCACTACCGAGAATGTCTTTTGGCAAATCTGCAAGAAAGCGTAATTAAAAGTCAATGTGTTTACGCATCCGTGGTTCAAAAGGGACAATAGCTATCAAAATACTATAGTAATTGTACTGCTTAATTACTTGTATTGCATAATTATGCAGTAGAGTATATTTATGATGTATTAAGCCCAGTTTTCACTTGGAACGCAAGCATAAGAAAGAGACAAAATTTTCCTTTGAATCACCTTTTGTTCTGCCGAAGCTTGTGCTTAGCTTTTATGCTAATGATTGCGCTTACGTCGATGCTCATGTTGCACACTTTATCGAGTTTCCTTGTTTCGTCTTTTGTTTTCTTTTCTGCTTATGCTTGCGTTGCAAGTGAAAACGTTTGTTGATTTGTATGGTAAAGGTATTCACAGTATTTTTCACTGAAATTGGCCAATTTTAAAAAACAACTACATTTTGCTGACTATGGGACGAAGCAACATCTGATATTCTCTTTTAACACGAAATACGCAGATAGGATTTGAGCGGAACGCAAAAAATTAATAAATTTGAGTGTGTTTCACTTACTTCAATGACTTCAATGACTTCAATGACTCTACTGTCTTCACTGAGTGAATTGCGTTGAATAAATTGATGTAAATACCGACGTAACCAACGTTGTAATGAACAAAAGTGTTAATGAGTCATTGTTGGAATTCTCATACAATCTAATTGACTTATACTTTAAATGATAGTTTAACATTACTTTTTTGATGAATTTTTTTGAACACTTCTCAACTATGGTGTATAGCATGTGTCATGTTCTCACTATTTCTAATAATTTTTAGGTCTAAGAAAAGTCCTAACGTTGTATAATAAAATTTTAAAAAATGTTATCCAGTTAAACAATCTACAAAGAACTAAGCTAACTGTTTAATACCCCTTGATTCATAGTTCTAGCCCGGGCTTGCGAGCAATAGCAATAGGGTTTCAGTAATTTAGGATCGACAAGAACCTCGCCATTTGGACCCTTGAATATAGTTCCACAGCACACCTCCTCACGTCGCCAGCCGGAGAGGTCGATATATGGAAACTTCATCTCAGTTTCGCTGACTTGTGGATAAACAAAAGATGTCTGGCAAGCAGTTGACGTGTGGCCATTATTGCTGATGGCAGAGTCTGAAATCTCACTGGGTGAAGGACTGCATGATGGCGGTGGTGAACTAGACTCACTGAAGTGTCTGTGACTTGTGCCTGTTTAAAAACATTGAAGTGTGAATACATCATATACTCTATTTAATACTGACTCACCCACTGGCTATGCACCCCACCACTCCATTTCTTTACCAGCATTTTGCTTTGCCTAATGCTGGACAATTTTTTTTGTCTTGGTAATTAAACTCCTGCCAGTCATTTAACCTATTAATGGCAAGAAGTTGGCAGAGCAGAGCCACTCACAGGTAAAATCATCTGGTCTGAGCGGCTATTTACCTAAAACTTGTAAACATTTAATATGTGACACTTGCAATTTGTAGCATTTCTAATTTGTAACATTTCTAATTTGTAACATTTATGATTCGCAACAATTATAATTTGTAACATCTGTACTTCGCAACATTTGTAATTCGCGACATTTTTAATTTGTAACATGTACAAATTGTAACATTGATAATTTGTAACATTAATAATTTGTAACACTTTGATTTGGCGAACATGGCCGAAAGTCAACATGCACGAAAACACGAACACGAAATCTTTCAGTAAAGGAGCAACATGAAAAAGCTACGACACGGTCAAAATCTGAAAGACAATCTTCATTATACACAACCTTGGCTTTTGTGGCTGTTGTCATCGGATGTCAGAGCCGTTTGCGGCAATTTCTCGTATGTATCTTCAGATCTCGTCTTTGAGGCCTTCTCATCTGTTGAAGTGGAACGCCTTGAACCTCGGCGAGATTTCACTTTGCCATCCACAACCTTTGACAAATAGAACGGACAAATTAAACAAGGGAAATCCCGTGCACTCCTGTAGGAAAACACCTACATGATTCCACGATCGCTTGTTTCCTTCGGGCAGTTTCTGCCAACGTTTGACCAACAACACGCATGCATTGCATATTAGCCCGGTTCTCGAACCCTGTTCGATTTCAAAGCAAGCACTGAAAAGATTCTCGTATTTTTCCGTGGCTGTAAAACGCGAACTGGACGATTTCGAGCCACAAATGCAACAGCCGCTGCTGGATCGATACACTTTGGGTTTGTGGGAACCGAACATCGTTCAAAAAAGCTCAAACTTCGCGTAGAATTGTTACAATTGTATCAAATACAAAAATTTTGTTCGAGCATTGAAATTTGACATGGGTCCCTTGGGACCAGAACACTACTGCGCATGAGCGGAAGTCAATGTGAGTTTTCCCTGAAAGATCGCAAATCGATCAATCTCTACGTGTGATTGTTACTGGAAGAAAAGGGGGTTTTCATTTGGATTTTGAAATTTGAATGTTTTCCTCGCTTGGAGCAAATTTCCAACACTTTGGAACAAACTGAGAGGTTTTAGAAATTTGAAAAAATGCAGTTGTTTTGGAAATGTCCAAATTTTTCAATTACTTCAAATAATGGAGAAAGCTCCACGGATTGAGGAGGTTCACAAGTCCAGATTTACGGATGAAGAAGGTTTCACAAATAGACTTATAAATGGTTTTTAGTCTGCACTCAGTGAAAAGCTTTGAAAATAAGAATCACTATCCACCCAGGAATGCTATCCGCAGGAAAGGAACGAACAGTAAAGGCTCTTTGTGCAAAAGATCGTCAGTTCTGACCAAGAACCTGCAAAACAGAGAAAACTTCCTGCGCGCGTTCCTTTCCGGCGAATAATATTCCCGAGTGGAAAATGGCCTTTACTGAGTTTTTCGACAACGCGAAAGTACTTATCGCTACTTAAAGTAACAAGTTCACGTATGAATGACGTCAACCTGAAGGTAAATATGTACAAAGGAAATGCAATACTACAAATTAAAACTACACGAATTTGATATGAAATCGCCAAACAGATTTGTGAAGATTTCAACTTTCTGTCCATCTTCCACCATTGTCCATCTTGGCCTAAGGACGGAACATTAATTTCGTTCCATGAAACTGAAGTACTTATCTGTCCGTGTAGATCTTTAAAGCTTTTTCTTTCGGTTTGTAAGATGTCTTGCTTGAAGTTCTGCAAATACAAATATCATACCTTCATCCACTACCAGTTCTTCGTACACACGAGCAGTTTGAGCTGGTCGGATGATTGTCTCTTACTACAAGTTCCCAGAACTAAAGCCAAGACTCTGGGGGGCAGAGCGTTTATGAGTGCTGCTCCATCAATTTGGAACTCGCTCCCCATTTCATTAAACGGTGTGAAACTCTAGACTGTTTTAAGAACCAACTGAAGACATTCTTATTCAGAAAAGCGTTTAACATTATATCTTAGTGAAGAAATATTTTATAAAGTAGGAGTATGCCTTTTATTTTTATTACATTTTAAGATTAAAGTTATATTTGGTATACAGTAGGTTTTATTACTTGATTCATTGTTGTACAGCGCTTTAGAATATTTCTTATACATTAAGCGCTATATTTAAATAATTAAATCATCATTATCATTATAAAACCTTGTACACACGAAAAAACAAACCTCGCATTTTCTGCTTTCCTAATTTCGTTTCGTTTCTCTTCTGTCAGTTCCAGTAACACTTCATTTTTGTCCCTGCAACGGAAAAATATAAAACTGAAGAGCAAAGCTGCACACGTTCTCTCCACAAAATCGAATCAAATGGAAAACGTCATCCAGCTATTATTCGAGCTCAGTAGCCTTAAAACAAAATGTGTGGGTTACCAAATTGTTCGCGCTTATGATTCGTTGCACTTGTATCTCCCTACTCTAATCAGCCAATCACAAAGCTCGACGACTTGCAACAACAACGCGCCACATTTCCGGTAACGCATAACACATTTGCATAAATAGATATCGCATTTCGTGTCACATTGGTAATAGGATGTTGTGAATACGTTTAGCAACAGAATCTGATTTGGAAAGCAACAAAAACATCACTTAAAGGTAAGAAAACATTTTCACAAGAGCACAAGTACCAGGCCAGCGCTCTACCTCGATAAACAAGGGGAAACTTGCAACCGCTAAAACATCTTGTACATGTATGTCATTGTTATCGATGTATTCGAGTCGCAACATGAAATTTCAATGACAATATTCCCAAGATATTGCCCCCATTCCACTTATCAAAAACTTTATCTTTCCTTGGACCGTAATTCTTAAACTAATTTTACATACCTTTGAATAATAATAGCGTAGACCTACAAGTGAAGATGTCACATGCTTTCCTTTCACAGTGATACGAACACTATGACAACATGACAAGAAAAGCGACATTTGTCGCAGATCACTATCGCATTTACAATTATTGTATGCATACATCGCTTGTTACATTGCATGTTAAACTGTTGCGCGTCCAAATGTTTCGATACGAGAAGTAGACAACGCAAGGGTAATTCCATAACTGAATCTTGTATGTAAATTCGTTCAAATCAAACGGCGACATACAAGCAACAGCAACAGGTTAAGCTTGGATAAAAGGATTGTTATTTTCGATATTTATTGTCGACCATGCACATGGCACCTGTTCGCCGTTGAAGTGTTGTCACCTTGTGAGATGAACATTTATTACAACACAAGTCACAACTCCCGTTTAATTCGATAAAGTTTACGAGGTATTGACAGCCACAAAGTTCGATGAAGACACTAGACTGGAATGTGGAAACGCTGTCTCGTGAATTGTAACTTCTTGCTAAGTTACATTATTTGTTCCCGTATTTACTCGTTTTAGCGCCGTCTCCGATTAAGCGCCGCCCTTGAATAAGCGGTGCACTAATTGTTGGATATCCATCGGATAGTGAATTTTTCAACGTTGCACAAAATTGGACAAAAATGTCGAAACTTCCATCTTGATCAGCGATATAAATATTAGAGACTTTAATCTGTTGATATCAGTCGTAATTTTATGTCATAACGATTGATGGAAAGTTTTACAAAGGCTACAAAAAATCACTATCCAGTGGATAGCGCTATCCACCTTTCCAAGAAGAGAAGATAAAAGATCAATACTACAAACTAAGTCAACTTAGGAGAATTTATCTCGTCTAATACATTGTTTTGAAACAGAATATACAAACATTTGAATTAACGAAAATTTAAAGAGGATCGCGGAGCTTCGACAAGTAAATACGGAACTCTGCAACAACAATGGTAAGGTGTGACATGAATACACTAGGATTGGAGCGCCAGATAAATAGTAACTTCTTGTTGATTTCTGTTCAAATTTTTTTCTTAGTGCGCAAAGATGGAGCAGACTCGACAAGTCGAGGAGTTTTCACGTGAACGACTCATGGACGACGTACGACAATATCCGTGCATCTACGACAAATTCGACAAAGACTATCAAGACAAAAATGCCAAGAACCTCGCTTGGTCGGTCATCGCTGCAAAATACGGGATAACAGCACTGGAGGCGGACAAGAAGTACAAAACAATGCGTAGCTCTTTCACCAGATATTTGAAAAAGAAACGAAGCACTTTGCCCGGGGCTAAACCACCGCCCGTGCCTATAGCGTTTGTCAATCTAGACTGGCTTGCCAATCATATTGATCACAAGGAAACGGCAGCTTGTATGAAGTACGCGAGTACGAATGGCAAACCAGATGCTGGCTACTATGACTATCTACCAGAATCGGATGATGTTTATCACAGTAGTTATGGCGAAATTATACGTGAAGAAAGCCTGGAAAGTGATGAAGTCATCGAAGAGCCGAGCTCAAGTCGCCCGCGAGAGAACTTGAAATCCGAGACAGCGTCGAGCGCTACTATTCATGTTACCAAAACGAAAGGGAACTTACGCCCAGACCCGCTACCGACTCCTCTACCTCATGTAAGCACATCCGACTGTCAGTCGAGCCAAGCACCCGTACCCAGTCCTCCAATAATAAGCACCGTACAATCGACCCAGACCTCTCAAGCAAACGGCCCCAAGTCGATAACAATGTACTACAATAGACCCAAAGAGTCAACGAACGACACCGTCCTCAATCTTATCCCTTTGGAGTCGGTCCAACAGCCATCGATGCCAACACCTCCAACTCCGGAAAGCTCCGGTAAACGAAGACGAGCCGAGAACGATGACGAAGACGAATTGTTCTGCCTGAGCCTTGTGCCGACTCTCAAACGACTTGGTCCGAGGAATAAGACGATTGCGAAAATGAGATTTCAGAAAGTGCTCTTTGACCTGGAGTTCCCTGAGGATGAATAACACAATAGCACCAAGAAATGGCGGAAATTTTCGCGAAAGTTTGGTGCCAAAACAAACGTTGAACTGACTGCACGAAAGATTGCGAATAGAGCTCTCCCTAATGGAGTATATTACGCCGCAAAAGGCCATTGTAGGCGTACAAGTAAAGCAATGAAATTCTTGCATTGTGCAAAACGATGACAGAATATCCTTAGCAAAACAAACATGGTCAACATTATCTTTTTGTTGTTGTTGTTGCAAGTAGTCATTATTTTGTTGGGTTATTGCAATGATTTCCTTCTAAAATGGATGGACCTTTGTGTGCGTCGCTCACACGCGTATTCGTAGGTTTAAGGCCATTTTCCATTACGGCCGTTTTAAACACGCGCTATTGTTGATTGTCCGTTCTTGATCTCGCGCGCACGCGGAGAAAGTTGAATTACTTTAAACTTTCCTGGTTGTGCACGTGAGACCAAGCGCGGACAGGCAACGACAGAGCACGTTCAAATCTGTGCGCTCTGCCCGCGCGGGCAAAATGGCCGTAATGAAAAATGGCCTTTGCGGTGAAACCTTGACCGAAGACAATTTGATGAAAAAAACAAGAGTAGGTAGGTTTACCTGTAGTAAAACATGTCGCCGTCGCCGTTCACCATGATCGGAAAGTGTCGTAATGAATCGCCTTTCGGATTCCACTCCAGTTCGCCGTGAACCTCGAGAGCGGAGACGAGGAACGGAAAAGAACCACGGCCCTGTGGAGTATGTGATAGAGTTAGCTACACCTTGCGCAGGCGAACAAGTGTTCCTTGACAAGTTCACTAACTTATGACAAGACTTGACAAGCTCTTCAAGATACTCTAAAGTGAACTCGTCAAGGAAAACCACTTGTTTCATGGGCCTATGAAGGCCCATCTACACGGGCGATTTTTGCTGCGATTTTTCTCCTTTTAGCGTTTTTAATCGAGTACGTTGACTGGCGAGTGCATTGGCAAAATTGTTCAACCAAGTATATTCGCCTGCTATCCACTCTATTGCATCGTTCAACAGGCGAAAAGTCGCAGCGAAAATCGCCCGTGTAAATGGGCCTTGAGGAAAACGTCCTCATCATACTCAGAAGCAGGTGACCTCGTTCAGCAAGTTGTCAAGAAAAACGGCTAGAATGCGGTTTAGTGGACACCCGGTAGAGGCGAGGTGGGATTGCGGGCTCGGCGTTCGCAATCTTGTGTTATGTTTTTGGGATGGTCAGCGTCCTAAGGTGTCCGCTAAACTGCATTCGTCCCACAAAAACTTATTCTCATCGTTCACAAACAAGTGAGTTTGTCACAATTTTGATGAATATAAAAGTACCTTTGCAATCTCTATATTGTCCACAACAATATCATCACAACATGATATCTAGAAAATAGTGCTTAAAATGAGCTGAAGGTCTTTGTTCGTAATACGCAAACTGTTCGTCATTCAGTGTGCCACACTACACCTAGCAGCTGATAATAGGGAGGTTAAGCTTGAATACCAGTACGGATACGAGTTCCGAAATAAGCTAAACGCATACGCACTTTATTTTGTTTGGAAGTGTGTTTGCCTTGAATTCCGAAGTCTCTCCATTATTGGAAGTCGTAAACCTCAGTGTTCTAAGACTGAAAAAACTTCTAAAATTTGGATCAAGTGCGAGCAATCTAATCTATTTAAGATTTCATCGTTGTTTTATGGAGTTGACTACATTCTGTTCCTTGCTGACTTAAAAATGGATTAGTCTTTTCGGAACAAGTTTTGTGAAGTGCGGCTTAACGGTCACGACATGCAGAAGTACGACTTCTTAAGAATGGCGATTAATCAGTATCGGTATTCGTACCGCTAGCCAAGCTTAACCTCCCTAATGCCCCATTAGTACGTTCGTCAAAAGGTGACCCACCCTGGTCTTCAGTTCCATCACCGAGGCATTTTCGCTCAACACAATTTCTTGAATATCATCAAAAGTATATTTCGAGGGACGCCACCGTCTCACGTACAATGATAATTGACTTTCACTTGTCAAAAGATCACTTCCTGAACACACACATACACATAGATAGGAGTTATGAAATTCAACGCAAAGAGAAGTTGTGAAAATTTAGAAAATTTCAAAGGAAAACGACTACTCATAACTGTGATTTCAGGGGTAGAGCACCTCGTTATATCCAAAAGTTATTCACGAAATGTGAAAATTGTAATTACTCTCTATGGAGTAACAATGTTAAACTTTCGTTATCGAAACCAAGAACTAACTTTCTCAGACGAAGTTTCTCTTATCGAGCAGCACAACGGTGGAACGGATTACCGAACGATATCACTAGTAATAT
>JAODVM010242398.1:0-12799 GCA_025400095.1 Phenganax marumi | reverse complement strand
TAACTTACCCCATCGCACATGAACTTGACCCACCCCCATGGCACACCGCTTACCCCACGAATGTAAGAACTTACCCCATTTGGAAAACACAATGGCACACCGCTTCGAAACAAGCACTTTTTCTCCTAGATTGTTTCTAAACCTACACGATTCCACTGCGATTCAATCTTCTACATGTTGATGTTTTCTAAGGTTCTCTGTGGGTTGCCGTGATCCAATCCCCATGGCACACCGATTCTGACCCACATGTTGGTACCAGCTTTCAGTTTCTACATAGAGTGCAAACAGCATGGAACGTCAAACATATATCTATTCATTCTTGCGTGTTTTCCTCTCCCAATCCCCATGGCACACCGCTTCGGAACAAGCACTTGTTCTCCTAGCCTAGATTGTTTCTAAACCTACACCATTCCATTGCGATTCAATCTTCTACATGTTGATGGGTTCTAAGGTTTCCTATGGGCTGCCATGGTCCAACCCCCATGGCACACCTCTGACCCACATGTTGGCGCCACCTTTAAGTTCCTACCTCGAGGGTAACCACCCAGACGCGAAAGTCCTTGCAAAGCAGTTGCGGCAAGCAAATCACACTGTGACACCACACCACGACTAAGTCACGGCAGAGTCCTTGCAGCACTTAATTTCCGCATGGGACACCGCGTCACCAAACAGGCCATCTAAGCCAAAACCATGCTTTCCAAGCCCAGTTTACAACACTGCCACAATGATAGGGTTTGTGCAACAACAGCCAGCAGCAAATGAGTAGGCTTTGTAGCGCAGGCAGCGGCAGCGGCAGCAGCAAGCAGCAGCCAACCAGCAGCAAAACAACACCAACAACCCAACAGCAGCAGAAGGTAACCAGCAGCGGCCAAACAGCAGCAGCAAGCCGGCAGCAGCAAACCAGCAGCAGCCAAACAGCAGGCAGCACCAAGCCAGCAGCAGCTAACCAGCAGTATAGTAGCCAACCAGCGCCAGCAAACCAGCAGCAACTGGCAGCAGCCGACCACCAGCAGCAAAACAGCGCAGCGCAGCAGCAGCAGGAGCAGCAGCAGCACCCAACCAGCAGAGGCTAGAAACCACATCATCCCATGGCACACCGTTTTCACCAATCCCACATCACAGGAGCAAATCCCACATTGTCCCCATGGCACATCGGCTTCCGATCTCTGCCAGAAGTATGCTAAGACCGCGAAAAAACCATGGTTAGCTTGCGTTTTGCCTTCTTTGGTGTCTGTGTGTGCGCGTTCCTGTCTTTCAACGACTGTGCAGGACACACTTCCGCGTGGCACACCTGCGAAAAATGTGAACATGAACGCATGAAAACATGAGCCCTGCAAATCGCTCCTTGCCTGGGGGGCCATGTAAATTGAAGAGGCCTTTGCTTATATACACATATGTGTTGTGACAATGGCAATCCCCATCGCACACCTCTGGAGGTCCTGGTGCCTGGTGGGTTGGGCGAGATAGAGGGCGAGATGTGGGCGAGGTATTGGGCGAGATGAACACGTTTGCCCAGAAGACCCATGCCCACTAACACCCAAACACAAAAGTCCTTGCAATGCAGCTGTGGCAACCAATCAAGAACTGGGACACCACGCCGCGACTAAGTCACGGCAGCGTCCTTGCGATACTTGTTTCCGCATGGGGCACCGCGTTTCACCAAACAGGCCTGCCACCAAGCTTGATATCACGTTTCCAATGCCCAGTCTGCAATGGAAGAAGCCTGCTATAATCATAGGGCGTGCAAGACAATGACAGGCAGCAAATGAGTAGGCCTTGTAGCCCAGGCCGCAGCAGCGGCAGCGACAAGCAGCAGCAAGCAGCAAGCAGCAGCACCAGCAGCAACCAAGCAGCAAGCAGCAGCACCGGCAGCAATCAGCCAGCAGCAGCAGCAGCCAACCAGCAGCAAACCAACAGCAGCCAACCGCCAGCAGCAGCAGTAGCCAACCAGCAGCAGCAAGGCAGCAGCAGCAGAAAACCAGCAGCAGACCGGCAGCACCAGCGAAGGTAGCCCAATCAAGCTTTCCCCCAAGGGCACACCTCATCTGGCACAAGTTCATGCCACTCAATAGTGTGCCCGCTTCACAGCGGAAGCCAGGTTTCCACGCGGACCCTGCTTCCGAGGGTTGGCCCTATAAGCCCTTGGAGGGTTGGACATATGAGACCCACAATCCCAAGATGAAGGGGAACCTATGGGCTGCCTATAGAAACCTCTAGAAACAACCTATGGGTTGCCTGCCAACTTCCTTGCGGTAGGTCTTGTGCAATCAAAACACTGTGAACGCTGAGTAAAACAAGCCCATTGAATAAAACCATGCATTTAGAAAACATCTTCCAACACACTCTATCCTGCAAGGAAACGCTATAGTGTATCGACTTCCTGGCTTGCTCATCACCTTCTATCTGCTATTTGCAAAAAAACACGTCTCGACTTCAACAACTGGCAGTACCTGGTTCCAATGGAAACAGAGCAAAAGAACGTGTGCTGGACCAACGCAAGCAAGCGTCGGGTGACATTTATCTTCGTTTTCCTTGGTCCAGTCACTCACCGCCTGTTGAACTTTCCGGTACATGCTCTCAGCGATCTCGTCTAGGTAGTGCCTGCGAGGAGTTTCTTCCACTTCTTCGTCCTGGTCCAGTTGAAATTGAGGTGGAGCTTTGTTTGGCTTCGGCGGCGGGTTCTCTGAGATTTCTTTTCCCATCCAATTGAACATGTCTACAAGAAACTGCTTGCTGGTGGCAGCTTGTTGCTGGTGGTCCAGAGGCGCCTCAAAGAAATAACCTTGCGCAAAGCGCTTGCTGAATCCTGTGGAAGCCGAAAGACCTTGGGGAGTTAAGATCTTCTCCACCACCTCAAACTGGCCGAAGACTTGGTGAACAAAGCTGTAGTCTCTGCAGGCGTCAACGTCCCTTGAGGTCTTGGTGCCCTCCCTTTCCCCGTTGACCCAGCTGTTTATCTTCTCCTTGGAGATGAAATGAATTCCCCGGTTGGTATTCTCTCCAGAAGTTTTGACACAATAGACAGCAGCCGGCTCGTCGGTGATGGTTCCACTCCTCTGTGTGTTGAGGATGGACGCCTTGCAAACACAGGGTGTTTCCTGTCGACCCGACTGCATGTGTCACAACGGCACAACAGGGACTAAACGCTACTTAGTCACTCGATGACCCTTGATCGTACCATCTCCGCTGGCGGACACGCCCTTTTTCAAGAGAAGTGGAACATCAGGACCCTGGAGCAACGTCAACGACACAAAGTCCTTCAGGGTGTGGCTAAGTGCACAAAACAAAGATCAAGAAAGAGACCCGTTGGAGTTTACGAATGTTCGTTTGCAATGCGTGTCCTTCAAGGAGGTTTTGCGCATGCTGGCTTTGAGGCCGATGAAGAATGGAATGTTGGGGCTTCGCGCTTGCTCGTCCCCGTCAACTTCCCAAATGCGAGTGTCTGGCATCTCCATCCAGCCGATGTTACTTTGGACGCTGAGCAGCAGCCCTTCAGCGGGCCAAGCCTGGCGTAAGGCAACTGTCTGGACAGCTAATCGAAATGGAATGGGCGCCAAGAGCCGGATTGAGAAAGTCGTATCCTCTGCAATGGCGCGGTTGGTGCGATCATCTGCGAGAATGGCGTCAAGCCAAGACCTGATGGTTTCGTACGTAGCATCCCCGTCTTGGAAACCCGAAAACAATTCCAAGGGCACGGTTTCTTTCCGCAAGGCTTTTGTAGTGTTGCAGGCACGGAGCCGCTGAATCATGGGTTCCAAGGGATCTGGAATTGCTTTGGAAGCATCAGCCACTTTGGCATTGTCAAAATGAAAGTTAAAGACTTCGTCCCTATACCCTGCACCTGCGGACAGTGGAGGCTCTGGCTGTGTGGGCAGCATAAAGACTTCTGCTGCCTCTGGTTGCGTGGCCGAGGCAAAGACTTCTGGCGCCTCTGGTTGCGTGGCTGGGGCAAGGACTTCTGATGCTGCAGCCCCTGTACTTCGGCTGAGCGCTGGCTCTGATTGGTTTTCTACGTAAGTCCTGCGTGGCGCAGGCACCTCCTTTGGCGGTTTGTGGGGTTGGGAGGCAGGGAGTTGGAAGTATCCGATGCGAGCCCGCTTGTTACTTTTTTGCTTTTCCGACTGTTTGGCTCCCATTGCATGCGCCGTGTCGGGCAAAATGTCTGGGAATGTTTCCTCCGGCGCATCTGCTAAGGCTTTCTCAAACTCTGCAATGACCTTGGGGTCGGTGATCATCCACCTCCCGGGTTTGCCGCTCGCGCCTTGAATTGCGCACTCAAAAGGCTTGGCAGCTACTATAGAGTAGCAAGCACTCCCAAAAGTCGGGAAACAAAATTGGTGCTCGACTTCGGAAGATTTGGCCACCCTCGCGAGCTTGATCGCTCCGACAATGCCTCTCTCCAGGGCACTCTCCTCCGGCATCTCAGCAATCCTTGCCTGCACTAAGGCATCTTGGACAACCTGCTCCGGCTTGGATTTTCCGACGTGCAGGGCGTACCACCCCGCTGGCCACCAGTCCTGCACAAGGCAGAAGGGGTATAACCCAAAAAGTATTTCCCAGCCTTTACAGTGTCAAGTGTTCATGCAGGGGGCGGCTACGATGGAGATACACTGCAGTAGTTCGGGGGGCGTACAAACAGGTCGCGCTACCGCCCCTGTGCAGCACTGTCCTGGGAACGGGTTTCAATGGGCTTGTGACCACGCAGCATGCACCACGCAAGCTGCGATCCATGCACTGTGAGCGCCGGCCATTGCTTTTTCTCTGCCATTTTTGGGGACTAAGCTATGGTTGATTGGTCCTGTCTTTGGCAGAGCCTTTGGAGCAAGTGCTCCAAAGCATTCGGCAGGATTATAAGGAAGAACATTCAGAGTGCGTGTATAGAATGCATTTCATGTCTCTTTAAATGAGTTCATGTGAGAGACGGTGCCATGCCCAACATCAAAAAACCTGTGGCCACAATTGCACTTTTCTCATCGCGCGGCCAAGAAAAACTGCGTCAGCAGCTCTACGACGGGTTGGCCTTCAAAAAGGGCTCCATGAGCGGGAGCAAGTGGTCCAGATCTGGATCCTCATCAAAAAGGAGAGCCCTCAAAGCATCTCCTCGTTGCAAAAGGAGCGAATCCCGCTCGCACCATGTGGGCAAGCTACCCCGGCAAAAATGCCCATGGTTGTAGCGAATGAAGGCTAGCTTAGAGAGCATCTGGAACCACTGTACCGAAACAGTGCGACCAGCTGCCGGTAACATGTCAAGCAGGCAGCTCCAAAGCCTTTCTGTAGGTTGGGTGCCAGATTGAACGGGCACCTTGATGTTGTGCACGTCAAGGGCCACTTGGCGCCACGCCCACAAGGCCGGCGCCCGGCTTTTGAGCAAGATCCTGTAATGCTTTGCGACCTTGCCTGTCCACACCTTCTTAATGCCACGAACGTGTAATCTCTGGGCCCGACTCCGCTTGATTCCCCGGAAAGGTCGGGATTGCCGACGCGGGCGTCTGTACCAGGCTCGAACTCGTTTCATTTCAGCCCTAAATGCTTTGACGGAGGCGTAGTTCCGAAAGCATGTGCTCTCGTGCAAGGTTGCCTGGCACCTCCTCGCCAGTCTGGCCAACGTTCCTCTGGGAGGGTTTGCTTTAAAAAGTTCCTTCCACGTGGGTGACCTGTGCACAGCGGGCATCTCAAGAAATTGTCGCAAGGTGTGGGCAGCATTCTCTCGTTTGGTCATGGCATCCTTGAAGGTGGAGACAGGCTGCTCAATCCCCATACGAAGCAAGGAATGCGCATAGCCTGGCAAAGGCGGGGGAGTTGGCCACTGAGTAGTTTCGCCCTCCACCACCTTAGCTGACAACCGATTCATCACGTCTTGGTGGTCATAGATCAGGTCGGTGGCGTCACAGGCGTGAGCAGCCACAAGCTTGCGGAAGTTGATCACATCATGGAGTGGATCCCCAGTGATCAATGTGCCTAGGAGCTGACCCCCAGCTTCGGCCACGGCGCTTTCGGCCTTGGGTGTGTCTGCCCTGGCCTTGATTCTACCCTCGGCGTAGATGTCCTCATAGAAGCTTTGAAGTTTATGCCTGTGTTTTCTCCAGCTATCAGTGGCGTGCGCGACGACCATACTCTCCTCAAAGGTCAATCCAGCGGCCATCCGATGCTCCTTGATAGCCATCACCAGCGGCCTCAAGTCAAGTAACAACTCCTCGATGCTCTCCCCGTGCGCAATGGTTGGCGGAGCCAACAAAGCTCCATCCAACCCCGTCCATGCTAGCCTCAATGGGTTGCACTCAAGGCGTGGTGCGCATGGTAGAAAAAACAGAACCGCTTAGATGAGACACACACTCTTGCAGACATGAGACAAAGCAGTGAAAGGACGTCGGCCGTGGTCAGCCGTATTCTGCTTGGGGCAGAAAACTCGCCGGGCCAGCTTCCAATGTCCATCTCCACGGATTAGTTGGCCGGAGTAAACACACACCAGCGCCTGCACCTGCCGCACACGTGTGTCCAAGTACTGGTTCAAGGATGTGAGAATGACGCTGCGCAGGGCGTGTGATGATGGCAAAGCATGGAAGACTGACGCACAGGGCCCCTTAAATTGGCTTGCCAAAAGATTTGCGCTGTAGACCTGCATGAGAGTCCGCCTCACTTGGCGCGCGGACAGTGACTCATTGAAGTTCTGCAGTACGTGCAGGAGCCACGGCCTTGTGAAGAAGACAGGCTTTTCTTTGACCCCTCGGCTCTTTGGATCGTGGCGTAGAACTGTAGGAGCCGCGTCCATGATGTCAGCGTCTGTCACTGCAAAAGCTGCGAGGCCACTTCTCAGCAATCTGCAGGTGTCACAGCGCTGCGGCTGCCAGCGCAGGGTCTGAGGAAGTGGCAAGTCTAAGACGCACACGCTGCTACGGCGATCAGCCGCATGTCTAGGTTTAGCAACGTGTGGCTCACCCAAGTCCCGCTGCTTTTGTAGGTGCTCCTGGAGTCTGCTAGACCTCAGGCCAGGTGCAGTGCACGCTTTGCTGCTAGGGGAAGGCTGAGAAGGACATGGGAAGTTTAACATCAGGCACAGTTCCCCAGTACTGAAGTCAATTGAGGCTTTGGCAGTATGGGCTCTGCGGCGAGGGGGCCATGGACTGCCTGGGCCTCATGCTCAACACACCCTGGCTGCGCCTGCGCCACACGCTGAGCAACCCATCTACAAACTTGAGCGGCCCTTGCATCCACAGCAGCGAGAGCGTCTGCGTTTTGAGCAAAGCCTCACATCCGATAGTCTGCCGAACAGATTGACCCTGCATGGTTTACACTTAGTGTCACGAACAAAACGAACTCATAAGGCGTTCAATGCAAGCAAAGGAACACAAGCAAGAACTCATTTTAGTTTGCTTGCGCAGCAAGCGATAGTGCAAGCCGACATGAAACAAGTCCTCCTGCTTTATCGTATGGGTGTTGGCCTGCGACAAACGACCATTCCATAAGTTGGAGCCATCCTTTTTTTGCCGTAGGCCAACCACATCAGCGTGGGGCACATTATGTCTGGAGAAAGTGCTCACGATGAAAACCGGAGTTCCTGCCCAAGTGGCAAAAAGCCCACCCGAAGGTCGCAACGACCCTGCTTGGAGAGAAATGGGTTTGCTGAAAAGATGTGTGCGCATCAGCGCAGCCAATCTGGCTGGAGTGCGACCCGCAGCCAGTCGTTGAGCCCTGCTGGCAGGCTGCGCTACTTTTCTTTCTTGGGCAGAGGGAGGTGGGGTGTAGTGTGCGGGCGCATTGGATTGCACATGAGCAGGCCGCTTGCGGGCAACTCTCCGGAAGTCAGGCTGGCACTCAGCCAATTGCTGATTGGCCTGTGGGTCTTCTTTTTTCTTGGCCTTGCGTGGCAGCCTCTTCGCCCACACCAAGCGGAAAGACTTCGCCATACGGGCTAGTACACTGATCACTGGACATCCGCTGCAGGAACCAGAAAAAGCTACGGACCAATTGGGCCGTTTCATCAAACACCACAGCGAATGCTGCTCATACCAATCAACTCGGTCAGCAATAGCCGGGGTAGAAGTTCAACAGTGAAGGGGAACAGGACTTGATCAAGGGATAGCCACAAAAAAACAAGATCACACATGCGGAGCGACAAATGACCATATCCTGGGTTGTTCAACCTGAAGAGGACAATTGAGAGGCATCCTTGCGCAAGCGTATAGCGCAAATCTTTTGGAATGTCAGGTTGAGGGGCCCTGCATGCCAGTCTTCCATGTTTTGCCATCATCACACGCTGTTCGCAGACGGTTGAAGTCTTAGGACGACAGGAGTTGGTACTTGCGGATCTTGCCCAAAAGCCAGGTACCAGCCTTGCCGGCGCCAAGTTTGGATCACACTTGAGCCAACATGGTATCAGGTTAGAATCACTCTGAGGAATGACCACTGTCCACCCCAAGCCTGCCAGACCTGAGACAGTAATAGATGTACCAGAGATCGGCATTTCCCGGCAGATGCGGTGGTGCCGTCAATTTCACCTGATGGCTTTTGAGGCGCGTGAGTCAGGATTGGATGACCTTTTCCGTTCATTCCAAATCTCCCAGGCGTCAGAATCGTGAAAATCTGACAGCACGAAAAACAGTCAAAAGTGCCGAAAAACACAAAACCGGCACTTTTGACGTCTTGGATGCAGGACGAGCATGATGCCAGTGCATCCGAGCGCCACAAACGGCATTACTAGCATCATGTGCACTTTCCTGGCATCCTTGGCAGTTCCAAGGTATAGCTGGGAAACCCTCCCCTCGCTAACAGATGTAGCAGCCATAGGGAGGGGCTTCCGAACACCCTGCATGGGTGTTGGCACTTCCCACGCAAACACTTCCCACCCTCATGGAAAACCCTCCTGAAGCCTCATGAGGCTGCCAACTTACCAAATAGATCAATTGAAAACGTGTCGAGGCAAGATAATGCACGTATATTTGGTACAGCAAGTCTGGTCATAGCTCAGACTCCATTCACCGCAGGATATTTTCTTGCCTTGTTGGAGCCACATGGACCACACCGGGCGCTACACCCATCTGTCTGGACCTGACTGCTGGTCTGTGAGGCAGCAGGGTTGGCCCGGCGTCGGCCATGATTTCGTAAGGAAACGAACTAAAAACTGGAACTGGCCACTGGACAATTGAATACACGTTTTATGTTGGTGGCATCTTGGACACCCGGACACCCGGACTCCGCTCTGAGTCCGGGCCTTGAGGTTTGGAGTCTTCAGCTCTGTACCGGAAGGCGTTGATCTCACTTCCACTCTTCCTTTCCATCACCGTCACTTGGCCGCCAAAACCCCCCCCCCAGGACCCGGTTCAGCGCCGCCTGGGGCGGAGCCCTGGCCCACCTTCTTCACGGTGTCCCCACGCTTGTTCGCGCGCCGGAGGCACTCGGCTGCCAGCGGTTTCAGGGACTCTGCGAGGAAGGGACTTCCGTCGAAGCCCTCAGGGCGCAGTGGGAGCCAACATGGTGGGGAAGCCGCGTGGAAAGTTTGGCGTCTTGTGGCGGGGGGCGGGAAAGAGGGAAGAGAGGTTCTTGTCTTGTGTTTCTGCGGTCAAAATAGCCTTCTTAGATCGCAGCTGTAGCCACAAGGTCTCCGGAAGGTGTCAACCAGGTTTGGGGCATCTGGGTCTTGGAGAAGTGAGTGAAAAACTAGCCTCTAGCCCTTCATTGGGCTTCCCTCTCCACCTGGATGCTGAATTTGGGCCATTTTGAGCCCATCCAACACAAAAGTAAAAGGATAAGTGAGCCGGCAATTTGAGTTGGGTGCTCGAACTTGAAACAACTATCTCCAAGCACTTCAACCCCTTAAGCCCTATGGCTCCATATACCGATCCTGAGGTACGGTGATTGGCCATTTATGTAGGCTTCGAGGGCCGAAGTACCTTCTGAGAAGGTCAGGTATGTGGATCCCTACAGGGAAGATGAACTTACTGCTCCCCAGCGGCCGCATGCACCATGAGCCAGCTGAAAGTCCGGCGCAGCATCCGCAGAACTTTGGCGGCATCCCGGTTGCCGCTGTCCTGCGGGTTGATCATGGCTGATTCCAACCAGAAAGAACTGCTGCAATCTTCGCTCAAACTATGGGGGATTCACCCAGTCGGGGATATAAAACAATCACCCTTATTGCATCTAATTGCGCCAAAAAATCAGGTCGTTTATGGTTGTTTTATGTCGTGTTTGTTGTTGTTGTTGTTGTTGCGCGTAGAGGAAACACGACTGAACCATGTCCTTGTTTGCTGCGTATGCCTTTGTGCGTAGGAGGGCAAAAATTGCACCAGCACAAAGTGCAAAGGTTGCTAAAACATATCCTCCAACAGAATCTTGCATTACCTCACACAGTTTGACAAACCCACCTTCATCTATAATATATATAGTATAGTATATATATATATCTTACTACCAGTGCCACGTGGTTTCTGGATGTCTCTAGCATCACCTTATTCCGAGACAAACCGGCGTTATATTGCAAAACCCCATCTAGTGGTTCAAGCCAACACCTCAGTTTTAGGACTGCAATGGTGAGGGTGACTCAAGTTGTCCAGGCAATTCTATCCTGTGACCTCATGTTCTTCCTTTCTCCCCATGTTGGATTCGCTGATTAGGAAGCCGGAGGCGCGCCATTATATATTCCCTGTACCTATATTCCCTACAGAATGCATGACCCTTTGATTCCCTCAAAAACACTCTCCTGCTCCTGGCTTCCTCTGCGACCTCTACCCTTCCAACTTGCTTCTTTAGGCATTTCCAGGCAACATCTGCATTCCAGGCGCTGTGCAACGCTCGAATCAAAGCAGAGAGCAATGCCTGCCGCTGTGACTGGTCTTCTGCCGCTTGCAAAGCTCGGCGAAGCCTGGGATTCCGTCTCGAGTGCCAACGGCCAGGCTCTTCGCCCAGTCGTGTAGATAGCTTGATGTATCTACCAAACAAACGTGGGTCCTAAGGACCAAAGGCCCACAGGGTTGTCACGGACACCGTCTCAAACATCCGTACGCGCGCGTCCCATGAGACAGAGGCTTAGCCGTGCGACGTCGCGTGATGTATTGCTTTAAAGAAGTCCGCGGCAGGGCAAGAAAGAGCATAGAGTGGGTGGGTTTAAGTTAGGGGTTAGGGTTAGGTTCGGTGATAGAACTTCTGCTCACTTATAATATACTTATATGTATAATAGATTGGTGAATTGAATGCAAATACACTTGATCGAATCCATGGTCTACGGGGTAAGGCCTTGCATCGCCTTTGTCTCACATCAAACACACTCGACACCTCAACCTCGACGTCGACACCTCGACCTCAAACCTCTCAAGTACCTTCAACTTGACTGGTAGGATGCCAACAAAAAAACACCTTCAAAGCCTTCAGCCTTCTTCAAGAATCTGCCCAGAAACACGTCAAACTGAACATAGCTCAGTGCAATCACCTGCGGCCATGGATGTCCGGCCGTCTGGAGCTGAAGCAGGGGGACTAGCAGGGGGCCATCAGTCAGAGTCTAAGCTTTTGGAGATAGTTTGAGTGTCAACAACCCTGGGCAAAGTAGATTCCATTCAGTTTTGGAGCAGCAACTGACTGGTTCATGGCCAAAGTTCCAACCCCCCCCAAAAAAAATCGAACCTGAAGCAACCTGAAGCAGTCAGGTTAGCTCTCTTCCTTTCGGTGAAGCTCATGGTATATCCGCAAAAAAGAGACCCTCAAGAGGCCTAATGCTTAGCCGCTTTGCTGCCCCCCCGAACACCAAACGTTGCTCCCATCACTGAGACCCTACACGACGACGGAAGCCGGACATGGATGATAAGGGCAGTTTTCCTAGCACAAACCACGCAACTCGAAGGGAGCATGGAACATATCGGAGCAATGGCACATCAATACTCCAACAAATCGAATCCAATCATCACAGCTACCGAGTGCTTCGAATGGTCCGGAGAACAAAGGCTCCCACCAGCGCCGAGTGATAGAATTAAATAGCCCATGGGTCACCTCTTTGGGGGGACCCCAAAACGATAGATTCCCATCAACTTCCGTTGGACCATTGAACAATTGGGGGCAAACCTGGTGACCTGTAGTGCAAAATCCTTGCTAGCTTAGTAAAACAATGGTGGTAGAACATAATGTAATGATTTTATTAATATATATATATACAATTATATACATGGCGGTTAGAATCCTACTGGCTTTGCTCCAATCCATGTCGGACCCGACCGTCTCTGGCTGTCGGTGGCCGCACCTGACAGTGGATCAGCTGCCGCTGGCGGAAGTCCGCCATCGGTAGCTGACTGAAGTCCACTGAGGGATCTGCTGCCTGGCAACACTAAATCAAAGAGTCCAAGAAGTCTTCCGAACCCCCCAAAAATAGAGCTTTGCAGCCCGAACCAGTGTGGATGTCATTGTGAAATCCCGGGTCGGAACACGATTTCCTCTCATTTCGGCCAACATTTGCCCGTGAACACCGTCCATCTGCTCGGGCTTCTCCGCCCATGGACTGGGCGCAGACCGCGGAGAGCGCTCTCTCCGCGCGGGGGCGCGCAAAGCGCCTGGACCAAAGCGCAGAAGACATCGGGGCTCGTGAGCTGCCTCGCAAGAACGAAGCGTGCCAAATGGTAGGCCAGCACGGAGTTGCGGAATCCGCGGAACCCGGAGAAAAATCAACATAAATTCATCTATATGCCTCGATATCCTCATGTGCTCCCAAAAGGGGATTCACCCACAGGGTTGACATCTGAAGCAAAAGCAGGTTATATAAAAGAGACAACTTCGACCGGCATCGCGATCAGCTCCCATTCAGCTACACTCTGACTCACATAGA
>JAODVM010242287.1:0-12800 GCA_025400095.1 Phenganax marumi | reverse complement strand
GCCGACTTCATAAGTAAACACTCTCATAATTTCGGCCATCTTGGACCACGCTTTTTGACGCCAAGCAAGCAGTCCAGGGGCCGGTTGTACGAAAGGTGGATAGCGTATTTTTCAACCGTTGTAAAATTGGGCAGAAAACGGCCAAACTTTCGTGTTGGCTAACAAAACAAACTTAGCGGCCTTTTGTCTATGAACATTTGCCTTAATCTTGTTTTATAACGACTCATGAGAAATTTTACGAATGTTTTAAAAAATCACTATCCGGTGGATAGCGCTATTCACCTTTCGTACAACCGGCCCCAGTTCTTCTTTTACTACACGATGTCCCACTAAAGAACCTTGCTGATCACCACATTCTGTCTTCTCTAACCATTATATATACAGAAAAATGCGTTCTTCTTACACACGATGTCTCAGTCATCTTCTGACGGTTTCCTAAATATATCTCACAGTTTGTCAGGTCTTTTTATATTTTTCCAAATACATTTCGCTTTCGAAGTATATTTCTTCATCAAAGTACTTCATTCAAGTTAAAACGTATTAAAAATGCTCATCAAAGTTCGCTTTGTTAACCTACAACTTTAGAAAACTTCTGGGGTCCGTAACTATTTTGTGACGGCCAATCGACTTTCGCACCCATTGACCGAGCAATGATGCCATTTTGATTTTCCTTTCGCAATTCAATTTCTGTGATGCTATAGGTGATATACAGCTACCTAGCAAAGTCAAGGAAGCGATGCAAATGCAGGTCGAAGCTGAGCGTAAAAAGCGAGCTGCTATACTCGAGTCTGAAGGTACAGACGTTTGGACTACAAAGTTGAGAAATTTATGCAGTGAAAATTGACGACTTTAGCTTATGAACAAAGCTGGTGGTCAAGAAAACACGTTGGTTGTCAATATTCGTTGTGTCATCGATATAGTTTGCTCGTCTGTGCATTGAAGAACGTGCATATTTTTGTACATTCATTGCAGTTGAAAAATTGATTTTATTTAAAGGTACTAGAGTTGCTGCAATCAACGTAGCCGAAGGAGAGAAACAAAGTCAAATTCTTGCTTCTGAAGGTCGAAAAATGGAACAGATAAATATTGCAACTGGTGCGTTGGAGCCAAACGTATAAATAGACAAGTTCGGGAAACAGTCACGTGGGCAACCAAGAACTCATTAACAATTCCCAGAATGTATATAGCTTTTGATGTGCGGATAGTATTTTTTTTTCACTAGGTGAGGCGAATGCAATTCTTGCAAAAGCGAACGCGAGAGCTGAAGCCATTTTGAAAGTAGCTGAGTCCTTATCTCTTCAGGTAGTGCTGAAAAGCAGATTACAGTGATTCCAGACCTGTTTACAACTGTAAAAATACGCAAGTTTTATTTTTTATATTATATCAACATGTTGCTCACCGAATACAGCGTATAGATGTCAGCTGATAGTGCAGCTAATTGCAGTGATGAACCCTGATACCTAGTGGTCTCTAGGAGTCTAGGTACAATCAAACACTCGATCAAACACGCCTCGTAATTTGGTCAGAGCACTGAATGAAGCTAGTGTCACACGGTTTTCAACTTAGCTTCCTGGCGAAGGCATGCATGATAGTTTTCTTTTCACAATTGCTTCTTTTGAGATCCCAAAGGCTGCTTTCCAGTATGCGTTTTTGACACGCACGTAAAAGTTTAATCCATCAAAGTTTTACAACAGTTTTTAAAAATGTACGCACAAATAGACGCGTGTTTATTTAAAGTTCAAAATTCCAGACAATTCTTCTTGCGGTTGCTTATAAGATAGGTAGAAGTACAATATAAACTTTCGGGTGTACGTGCGTGTCAAAAACGCGTAAATGGAAAGCAGTTATGATGCTAAAGTTAATCTATATATACTACCATCCAGTGTGACAATATTTCATGAAGTCACTTACATTACGTTGCTGTTTAGAAACCATTAAGGTTTTTCTTTACCAAAGCCGGCTGACTGAAGGAAACTATGTTTTAGAGTGGTGATAACGCTGCTGCGCTTACGGTTGCTGAGCAGTACGTGCAAGCATTTGGTAACCTAGCTAAGACTAGCAATACTGTGATACTGCCAGCTAACACCGGTGATGCTGCTTCAATGGTCGCCCAGGTAACAGTTCTGTTTTAGTTTAGAGATGTCATTTACTATATCAAGGTCAGGGATTGTACATAAATATTTGAGTGATTAAAACTTGAAACACCTATCCCCTGCAATAATTGATTGAAAAAAGTGTTTTTACTCTTAAAGGCAATGGCTGTCTATGGACAAGTCTCCAAACCTACCACACCTAGCAACGATAATCCGGATGACCCTAGCAACAAGAAGATGACGTCATCAAACAACGAATCATCAGAGTCGCATGAGCCGAAAGTGATGCATTCCCAAAGTGAAGATTTCAAGTCAGGATCACGAATGGATCACAATGAATTGAACACTGACTGGCAACAAGTTCCCTCAATGTCCGAGTCATCTCATTTTACTGCCGCAAGTTCCCCCACTCGGAAAAGAGACTTCTCATAGTTGACCAATACTTAATGTAAAGAATGCTAAGAAGATGATGTTAGGAAGCAGTAGATTTATACTGGCTACATGTAAATGATATGACTATAGTGTGATGGACTAAACTTAAAACAGCCTGCTCGTTAGTTGTCTGCGAGCAGGCTAACGTCGGGTACAGACCAGCAAGTTTTTCTGTGACAGCTTTTTCGTGACAAGTTTTAAATGCCCGTGCGTGTGCGCAACTTTGCCAATTTTTACTAGTTTGTATTCAAAATTGTGCATACACACGGGCAATTAGAAATTGTCAAGAAAAACTTGTCGCAGAAAAAGTTGCTCATCTGCAACCGGCTAAAATCGTGAGTTTTAATTGTCACAGTAAAAGGGTCCGTGGAACTGGCACGCTTAGCTTTTAACGAACAGGGGCCGGTTGTACGAAAGGCGGATAGCGCTATCCACTGGATAGTTGATTTTTCAACCCTCGTGAAATTGGTCCGAAAATGGCCAAACTTTCGTATTGGCTAAAAAATAAACTTAGCGGCCTTTAGTCTATGAACATTTATCTTAATCTTGTTTTATAACGATTGATGAGAAGTTTTATGAATGTTTTAAAAAATCACTATCCGGTGGATAGCGCTATCCATCTTTCGTACAACCGGCCCCAGAACCACTTAAAGTATAATAAAATGTGTAGTCTTCTAACAGTCTACCGTTTCTCTCCACCCTGACAAGTTTTCTGCTTGAGTGCAAAAGTACAACTACACGGTCCATTACAGCGCACAGCAAGTTCGCAACTTGCATACTGACTTCGTTATTTTGCAGTCCAATATCTTGTCATGTTCTGTACTCCATCACACGAGGCGTGGCTACACAAATTTCTTTACGTGTGTAAGACAATTGGGGTATCTTGGCCACTATGGCGACTGCTTGAGAAATGTTCTTATTCTTCTATTACTGTAACCAACACGACAGCAACTACCGTTGCATAGCAATAATGTAACCAAGCCATCGTGAAATCCACTTCCGGTGATACTGCATCCTGGTATAGCGCCGACGAAATGTTCATAACGTAAAACAGCGTTAACAATAAACCATACGTCGGTAACGTCGCAATGGCATAAGAAACACTGGCGATGGCCTTGGAGTCGCCTGTAGAAAACGTGTTTGCGATGGCCTGGTAACGACACATTGCCAGACGTGGACGTCAAAAATTGGTTCAAAAAGACAGAAACTTCGCGCCACACTTTTCCAGAAAGCCATCTGTCCTCCGCTACTGATATTACTGCAAAAGGGATGTTCAGAAGCCCTATTGAAAAATTCACGATGGCCACCCCCCCCCCCCAAACCCAGTGTTACCAAGCTTCCTTCGCCACTGCACTAGGTTAACGATAGAACAGCTTAATGTCGTAGCAGACAAAAAAGAAACCAAAGAAAAACATTTGCCGCAACTAATTGCGGGAAAAATATCACATAATACTGTAAACGTCTTTAACATCTTATTATAACTTGTGCAATATTCTTCTTTTATCTTTATGTTTTAAAGGAATATATTTTAAACTTGTAGCTAAGTAGTAAATTGTTATATCTACCTTTTAATATAGTTAAATCGCAATACATAGTAGTATGTTCTTGGCATTACTTCTTCTTATACTTTAGTTTACATAGTGTAGGTTTAGCTAGTTCGCATAAGTAATTCATTGTATTATAGTTTGTATCTTTGTAACTCGTAAGCAATTCAGCTTAGATTTGTGCTCAAGCTGTAATTTGCGATTAATAAAACAAACCAACCAAACCAAGCTTAAAACTTTACAAGTTATTGTTCATTCACATATTTTTAGTCAAGTTTCTGTTCTCATGTGCAAATATTTCGACAGGCAGGTTCAAAAATTTCAAGACTGTCAAAAAACACAAAGCCGTGAAAGATTGTGTTTTCTCAAGGTAATGAAATGTACTATTAAAATTTATACTTACATTTCTATCTATTTTGTTTAACTTTGAAGTGAAAAGTCAGCAAATAGTCGTGAAGTTATTTAAAAAAATAAAGGACTGAAAAAGTGGTTTAGGTCTTTAAAAGTCGTGGAAATTGTTGAGAATGTATTGACATGTTCGGAACACTTCTAAAACTGTCAAGTGCATGATATAACAAAGAGATCAGTGTAGTCACGTGACGTGAGGTTTCACACGCCACGATTTTCTCTCCTCCTATCTTTACAAGGTGTAAAGAACTTCGATATTTTCATTGAACATGCGGTTCTTCCAGATTTGTTCCGTTTACGGCCAAACCATATTATTCAAATTTAATAGAAATATGATTGCAGAGGCATAGCATAAATTCATTACTTATACTTACTCATTAGAAAACTAAAAGGTAGTGTGTCGCCGAGCCAACACATTTTGAAACTGATTGTTCCCATGTGTTTGTACAACGGAGAACATTTTCTTTCCCCTTATTAAATATCTTTTGATAACAATGAAAACAGTAGTTACTATGAAGTGTTATTTAAAGCTATTTGGCAAATCTTTTAACAATATGACAATAACTTTCAAACATTTAACGCCACATGTAGTATGTAAAGTAGTTAATTTTGAGGTTTTTCTTAGATGATGGCAAGTTCATTTCTTCAGCTTAAAAAGTACCTCAACGACAGAGACACCTCTATAATACAGGCACCTTTCTAATACGAACAATTTTCTAATTCGGACACTTCTGCAATACGAACCCCCTCACATTTGGTTTTGTGCCTTCGAAGTATGTAGCTATTAGAGACTGCATATTCTCATATTAGCAAAACTTCCTGAGACTTGGTCTTTATTAGTGCTTTGAGTTTCAAATGTAATATAATCCTTATTACACAGTTAGTAAATAGTAATTCTCGCTTGAACGATGAAGATAATTTAGCAATCAGGTGGCAGAAGGATGCATCGTTGCGCATCGTTGACTTCAGATTATAGTTCAGCCACCATAAATTTCTTATTAGATTTTGACGCATAACAGTCCTTCGAACAAAAGTCAATTATAACGTCACAAAATTTATGTCACAAATTAATTTCCAACCAAAGTCACAAATTAACTTCTGGCGAGTAAATATGTACAAAGTCTCATTAAGTTCTGAACAGTTTATCGTTTGCCACCATGAGTTTGATTTGCATGAGCGCTGGCAACAACAGTTTAGCGACACTGTACCAAAACATAGTAAATATTTTATGAGCCAATCAGATTTACTAAGATTTGTGAAGTGAGTTATGCCACTTCTGATTGGTCGATGCTGCCCTAGTGCAAACTGTGAACAACATGACATCATTGTAAGATTATGAACAAAAGTGCAAAAAAAAGTTTCTTCAAATGGCTTAAAGTCAGAAAGCGGAGTCCGCTACGTTCAAACAGTGCAGCAATTTGTACTTTGCTTGTTGCGAATATGCCAAGATCGTTTCTTATCAAGCAAAGAGTGGTGAAGAAATATTCTCGAGAGCAATACTGTTATCCAGGTACATGAATATTGTACAAATAATTAGTATTTTGGCGATCATGGTAAATGCTAAATGAAACGTCACGGTTAATTCTTTGAAACATCACGCTAGGACTGGAGAGCGCAAATTTTACCAAATATTCTTTGTTTTTCGCCTTCAATTGCATGAAGATTTAGCAAAAAATATATTGCTTGTTTTATCAAAAAAAAATTTCAAGGTAATGCCAAATTCTGTAATCGAAGCAGGATGCTATACGTATTAATATAACGTGAAAATACTGTTTATATTATATTTCCTCTTTACTTTAAACGGTATTGCCTGTTTTGCCAGACAAAAAGATGATTTAATTTTTTGAAACATAAAGTGATATACTAACTCGCTTACTCCCTCTTCGACTAGTTTTATCTCCTTTTTTCACTCTACACAAAACAGTTCTACTAAAACAATCCGATGTATATCTATGCCGGTCGTTCGAATGAATCTTGAGCTTTTCACGGTCACGGTGTACCTTCATTCATGCAATACTGGTTTACACTTAAATGGCAAATCTGTCGTTCATAGATTAATGTTGCCTTGTTCAGTTCGTGAGTTACTGTACGAATAACATGTGCACCAGTTTTCTTTGATATTTTGTGTCTAGCATTCACGCAGCATGAAATAGCCGAGGTTGTAATGTTTTGATCTTGAACTATTTGTCGGATTATGAGCTCGGTACTCTAGCGCGAAAATTAAAATCGCTGAACCGTTACAACGGCGAAAGAGCGCACCAGTACCGCACGATATTGACAGCAACTGATCAAGGCGCTCTCGAACACCGACAATGGACAAATACCATTTTTATCACCAAAATTTTCATTATAAAAAGCGTATCGCTATTTCCTTGATTCTGTGTATCTAATTATTTGATTAAGTTGGTGTTCGCCGTGGCTGTGGGCATGAAACAAACTAGTTTACAGGAAAAAATTAAAGTGTGTGAAATCTCTAGTTAATCAAATAAACAAAGTCGAACACAAAAACCCACCATGAAATAGTAGAGCAACGAATACTTATATTCACTTCAAGAACCTGTCAGCTATAATCAGTCTCAGTTCCCAGTGGGTTTGTTACCATTCTTCCTTTCAGATTACGCGCCGTATTTCTGCCCCGATGAAGCTACGATCGAGCTCGACAGTCCACCGTTTGGCTACGAAAAAATCTATGACCTAGGCCGCCGACGTCGTCACGATGATCACAACTTGCTGGAAACTGACTCGAGTTCATGGAAATCACATCCACCCAATCTTTTCGAAGCACAATACGAGCAAGACCATAAGGTGCCCGTGACGACACCAAATTCGAAAAGTCCTCCAACACCCTCGATGTTCTATGATAATCACTGGATTACTCAATCTACCCTCTTCCCCTTCTCCTTTCATGATTTCGAAATGAAACCGCGCGCTGAAGGGACTGAAGCAGGGTTCCCAGAAAATTCAAAAAACCAGCTTCAGTGTATCACGTGCAAAAAGGATTTCGACACGCACGCAGGGTTAGAAGACCACGTGAAAAGCACGCACACAAATTCCAACCGAAGTTACACATGTCAATTTTGCAACAAATCATTTTCCCGTTCGTGGAATTTCCAACGTCACGTGTTGATTCATAAAGGTAGGTACTTGTTCATGCCGGTGAAGTTGCTAATTGACCTTATAATCAGATTTTCTGGTTAACTTTTTAACATCCAATCAAAATTACTATTTAACCTTCTCATTAAAAAAGACCGATTAATTGTAACTAATATAGGGGAAAAACCTCACAAATGTGAGAAATGTCCAAAGGCGTTCGTGTTGGCAGCACATCTCAAGATCCACAACAGAATTCATACCGGAGAAAAGCCCTATGCCTGCGATGTTTGCTCCCGGGGATTCGCCCAGCTCACCAACTTGCAACGTCACGTGCTCACCCACACTGGGCAGAAGCCCCACAAATGCACGTACTGTCCTAAAGGTTTCGTGAGCTCCAGCGACTTAAGACGTCATGTAAGAACCCATACAGGAGAGAAACCATACAAGTGTAAATCATGTCCCAAGGCTTTCACGACCTCAGGAAATTTGCACTCTCATATGCTAACACACAGTGGAGAGCGACCCTACCATTGCAAGATTTGTAAATGGAAGTTTATTTCATCAAGTAACCTACGCACACACTGTAAAATACATCACAAGAAACAGACTCAATCGTAGAGCACACGAGAAGGACAATTGATAAACAGAAGTAGTTTTCCTGGATATTTTGAACTCCAAATAAACAAACTGTGCGACGAAAATATGAAAGACATAACCAGAGCAAGATAACTCTTGTCCTCGTTCAATTCAAGCATACAGCAACCGATATAACCTTTCTTCCACCACAGTATAAGAAAGAAAATAGTCTGGACGCTTGATTAAAGTCATTGTTCTATGTTTCTGTTGTACAGTTTATGCAAACAGTATGCTGCCTCTGGAAAATGAAATGTCACACAATAAGAACATTTTAGGCAACGACGCCTTGAAATCTGTGAACTTATATGATATTCTTACAGGAATACATCGTAGTTCTTTGAAATTTTCCACGTTTCAAGATCCGCTCCGTCCTTTAAATAGATACTACAAACAGTGGAAACGCGCATTCACGATTGAATTAACCAAAGTGAAACGTGAAATGGTTTGTTTCAAAATCCCAGGTCTAGATTTATTTATGTGAACAATGAACATTCAATGAACATTCAATGTATAAACTGTATAATTTTGTACAAAGAAAAAATATGTACAAAGTGCGAATACAATAAATCAATAATGTGAAAATAAACTACAGTTTAACTGTATCAACGAGTTCCCTAGGCCTCAGTTAATATTCCGTTTTCACAACCCTTGGTTTGTAGCTCTTTGATGGCTGTCTATTCGCTTGGTTGTTTGTTTGTTTGTTACTTTGCTTGCTTGCATGTGTGCTTATTTTTTGCATCTACGTCGCTCCGCACAGAGCAGCATGTATTGCAAAACATCGAAAGTTTACAGAAAAGATAAAAACATGTGCCTGGTTGAGAAGTTTTATTCTCACCTGGAAAATGTGAACAAGAAAAACATTACGTCGTTGTCAATCATTCGCGCAAGTGAAGAAGGAAAAACAAAAAATTTCCGCTTCGGAAGCGCTTTCAGAAATCATTAGTACTTGACGAAAAGCATATACAATTCACCAAGAACTATTCAATGGCAAACAAAAATTGAACACTGAAGAGAAACTGTTTGCTGATATGTTTATTTTTGAACTACAAGCAGTTGAAAGCATTTTCAGTAAAACAATGTATTGGAAATTTTCAAGGTGCTACTACTCTGCATTGGAATTGCATGAGTCTTAAAAATAACAGTTCAAATACGATACAAAAGACTTTACCGGAGCTTTAAAGTCTCCGAGCTCAAAAAAGCTTCACTGCGGCTCGTCTATTCAAAATGTTTTTGGACTTCAAAACCACGGTAAAGTCTTTCTCTTGTATCTAAACTAAATAACCAGTTTCTTCATGTCTTGTTATTCTAGTTTTAAGTCAAGTTTACTGTACATTTAAAAACAGTTCTATTTCACACGGAGCAGTTCTACATGTGGTCATAGGGGCCACCATTGTGCCTGATGTGAAAGTTCACGACATATTCCGAGTTCGTTCTCTGCACTGAAATACCGAACGGAGCAAAAGGATGGAAGGTGAATGCAACCAGACGTCGCGCTGACGGCGGTGAAGGTCGACCCAAAAATCCAGCGTGAATTTTAAACTTCAATAAGCCAGAGTCACGTGCATAAAACCTGCAGAAGAAAATACGCATGTTGTCACTGTGATCTGAACTCTTCGTTTCCATTTTCAGGAAATGAAACCACACGCCAATAAACAAGCCTTTCTTTAAGGAGTCCACTAATTCATGTATACAACGTTAGTAAGGTAGTCATTTCAAAGCTGAATCAGCGTACACCTTAGATAAACATTTTACCATTTGTTTTTGTTTGTATAGTGCCAGTGTACTGTTTGTTCGTTTGTTTCAAAACTTTGCCAATAAAGGCTTCTATTGGTCCTGAGGAGATACGAAACATATCTAAATTCATAACAAAGTAACTAAAACGTTTCCTTCAAAAACAACGTCAGTCCAAATCTTTTGACTTATATCCGATTTTAAAGTCTTAAATTCAGACGGGCAAATTTCTCTTTGAAAGAGCCTGTTGATAGAATGCTTTATACCGTTTTTTACTTACGTACAATCGAAAAATTGATTCGAAACAAAAGGCAAGCAGAAACACAAGCGGAGATGGTTACATTCAACTCAGCGTTTTTATACTACTCCAGTTTTGACAAAATCGACTCCAGGCGTTATGCTAGACACAAATGAACAAATTTTCATCAACAGGTTTCTGTTGTTTCGCTTTTTCTTCATGCAAGCTTTTAGAACAAAGAAAGTCGTCCGTATGTTGTTTTGCAGTCAATAAATTTTTTACTCCATATGAATTACACCACGTGACTACCCTTCCTTGGGCCAGTGGTCCAAAGCCGGATTAGCGTTAACCTAGGCTTAAAGTTCAACCATGTGTTTTCGTAATCGTATTTGTACTTTTATAACGATTTCCTTCGAAATACTGCAAACTTCTATTGATCCTGACGAGATTTGTGCATAGAAAACTATTTCCAAGCGTGTAAACAAGCAGTTAAAAGCTTTACTTTAAAGTTTTACGTTAAGCCAAGATTTAAACTACCTCAGTAGTTTTTGAACAACCAGTTCCTGGTGTGTATACAGCACAGCCGTAAATGTTTAGAGAAAGTAGGGCAAAATCAACTGTCAATTGACTCAACAATATGTTATAGTAACAATAAAGTATACTATAGCCCACCTGATTGGATGATCTCCGCACGCCTTTGGTCGTTCCATGACTGACACCCACTTATCGTCATAACTAAACAATGACAAGTCCAAATACGGACTGCTGCTGTATGACTGCGAGCTGATTGGTAGTTGAGCCAGAAGTCGCTTGATGGCTTCTGTTTGTCCGCCATATTTCGCATTGATGATCGTATGTTTAAAACGCCTCAAAATTTGTCGAGCGTAAATATTACTTGAAGCTGAGCAAGTGAACTGTGCAACTGTATGAAGCATCGCATTTCGAAAGTGATCACAAAACTGCTCAAAGAGATCCAGTAATTCTTCTGAAGTGTTCTCGTACACGGACAAAATCTCAGTCGTTTTCATATTGTAGATTACAAAAAATGACGGCTGCGAATTAGGGTCGCTAGCACGCATCGTAACAACATCTTCACTGGCATACTTTAAAAAGAGATGATCTTCATCTAGTAATTGCATTTTCCACATTTTTAAGTTCCGGAACAAATCAAAATGTTGGTAAAATTGTCTTATTGCTAAAAGGGTGTCCTGGCTTAGCGCTCTTCTCCACAGAAAGACCAGCAAACGATGCTTGAGCCCGTTAATGCATTTCTCATTGTAATTTCGAAATATGCGATTTTCCTGCGGCCGTACTGCTGCAGAAATCATTTCATCATCCTCGCTGCAAAACCGTCCAATCGTGCGGACATCGATGAATCGACCGTCACGAGTGACTTGAAAAATATGTATAGTCTGATGTTGAACAGATAACACTGCTAAGAGATCCTTGTACAAGTATAATCCTTGATTATGTGACAGGAATATCTTGTCACATTTAAAAGACCTTGAATCAGATAAGGTTCCAGTGTATAGGTCTATCAAATGCAACGTGTAGTCCTCTAGAGCGCACCTTTGATGGTGTGGGGTTACAGACTCATTGTTTCGATACACGTCATAAAAATAGGGGTGCGGGTCCTCGGGAAGTTGACAAGCCGAACAGACAATGACGTAACGGCCGTCATCCGTAAACAGACTACATTCTCGATTAAGATGCTCATTGTTAGGGGCGACAGTTGTTACTGCCCGCTTACGAAAAAACTGCGAGAACAATTTTGTCCGTATAGTGGACGGGTTGACCCGCTTTCCCGCAAACATTTCCCCGGCGGCGCTTGCTCCTTGAAATTCATAAATCTCCAAAGAGCTTTGGTCAAGCGAAAATGCTACGAAATGCCGTCCGTCCGGTGAAAACTTTCTCAAAAAGCAAGGAGGTTTTTCAACATTAACAATAGTAAAGTTTGGAAAGATATTTTGATTAAAAGATCTTGCCTGATGGAAGTGAGTCCCGGGTCTGCAAGAACGGCTTTCTCTTTGACGAAGTTTCCAAACAATATTTTGATTTTTCACACGTCTTGGCTTGAATTTCAGCTGTCCAGAGCTCAATGCCTCAGCCATGAAGCTTTCCAAAGGTTCAAAACATGCTTTCAAGCGGTATAGGAATAATAATAGTGACTTAAGATGCAAAAACGTTAGCACCCATCGACCGCCATCTTACTTTTGAATTCCGCGGTTTCCGACAATTTCCAAGTTCCCCCTGGGCACAATATTATTCGTACTAGTTTCCAGGGGGAGATTGATTCATTTTGAAATTACAGACACGAGGCTCCTGAAATTTTGGCTATTTTACACACTAGAGAATTTCCCTTTAAGAATTTCCTTTTTTGTAGCGCCATCTCCTGCACAAAATGTTGATTCATACATTACATATTTTAATATAAACTCGTGTTTTTTGGAAAAATTCTGATAAGGCATTGGCTAAACAGCTAGTTTAAACATTAGTTAGACCTTCCACTTTTTATCTGTGTACTTCAAGTTGAACCCTATTAAACAGCCCTGTCTGTCAGGTTAAAGTAAACGAGAGTAAAATTAATGCACATTTGGACGCTTGCTCATAGCAAATTTTTACCGA
>JAODVM010242177.1:0-12800 GCA_025400095.1 Phenganax marumi | reverse complement strand
TCAAATGCCTCTTTGATGAATCCTGGTTCACATTGCAGTGAAGCAGACCATTTTCTTACTAGTGATGGATTGGGCAGGGGGATAACAGATCGTATATAATGGTAGGCTCTAGGTGAGTAGAAATACACAGTTAATGCAAATTCTTTTATTTCATCAGAGTACCGTCGAGCTGAAGGCACTGCATTTAAGTTTTCATTTATGTTAAGTAACAATTTCTTACCCACATTGTTTACTGTTGAATGAAGGGATTCAACTTCATTTGTATCAAGGTTTAGTTTTTCTTTCACTGTTTCGATAGCTTCAGCTATGCTTTGGGCTTTTTGTTTTGATCGACGTAACTGTTGCTGCAACGATTTTATTTTGTTACGCAGTTTTCTTTCTAATTCATCTCTTGCATCATATGGTACTTTAGCTGCTTTGGCTGGTGAAGAAAAGGTATTATCAACTGAGGATAGTGGACGTTTGCTTGGGAACTCTAGCCTGCTCTGCGATGCAACTGATGGTTCAGCAAATTGATGTGGTGGAAATATTGATGGTAGGGCATCAGGCTTCAGTTTACAAAAAGTATTTGAGAATGGAGGAGTGGTATAATCTGTTTGCCCAAAGTGGTCACTGCATATTCGACTGAAGATTGTAGCTTTCCAAGGTGACATATTTTCTTTTTGAACAATGTTTTCCCATTGCTCTAGTACTGTTTCATTTTTCATAGGAAATCTGCATTGAAGGCTCACAGGATGACAGATAACATTATAGGCATTTTTTTATATAATATGAGCTGTAAGTGCTATGTAAGTGCTTTATAAGTGCTATGCTTTACTATAACTTTGGTGACTTTATGAAGACTGCATGATAAAAACACAAATAATATTTATTTAATTTAAATACCGGTGAAAACCAAAAACACCTTGCTTACTTCCCCCTCTGTTTTTGCACCTGGAAATTACACAATGCTGAGGCATATTTTGCAGCCTAAGCTTGTAGCTTGAAATATTTTATATCTTTCTCTTCTATGTCCTCAAAATAAGACTTTTTCAACCTCTTTACACGCGAAAAGTAAAATAACGGTATATAAGATGAGACGAAACGGGAACTTGCGCTTTTAAATGGACTGAGAGGAGGGGAATTTCAAAACGCGTTTTGTATTAATATAACTAGTCTAAGGAAAGATAAATTTTTTCTAAAAACAAATGGTGTTTATGTTGTGTTTTCTTTATTTTCTTTCTGAACGGTGGATAAGCTTTATTTAGTAAAAAAAAAGTCGATGCAATTTTGTAAACAAACAAAACATGTGACGATCTCTACTCTTGGCTGTACGTTTTTGCTCAAAAAACAACTGTCTATCCATATAGACTTTGTAAAAAGGGCTGACATGAAAGATATTTATGTGACCTTTCCGTTGGTTCCATTAAAATAAAATTTAAGAAGTGTTTCAGCCCGTTTTTGGCGGTATTCGGCTAACTTTTTGTTTACATTTTTCAAATGGCCACGTATGTTTTTTGCACAGGGGGCTGGTGATTCCCCCAGATTTTTGGCTTCAAATTTCCCGCCTCAGGAAGCATTCCAGTGTTTTAGTTCAATGGCTACAACTAATTGGTTTTGAGAGTCATTGAAAGGGCTCGAAATCGGACTTGACTGGGTTTCCAAGTACGAGGATTTTCATAGGAAACAGAACAAAAAGTAAATTGCAACTTCTCCTCTTCCTGACATTTTTGAAAACTTCACCGGTTTTGGAAATTGATAATGTGGCATATTAAAATTCCTAGTTGAACTACTAAAATATTATAAACATAATGCAGGAAAGATTATACGTTTCACGGCTTTTACCTTTGTACATTCCTGTGTACATGTCGACATCACCCTCAAACGCTCTAAAAATATTATAGATTGCTTACAAAGTGAACTGCTCTACTTTTACTCCGTCTAATCCACGCATGATTTACTCGTCAAAGAAAATGATTTGCATTGTACTTTACTGTGCTTTGCTGCACTGCACGTTGTGGGAAGTACTCAAGTAACAAAATGTCGCTGTTAATTATCTCCCAGTCATAGGGATACCCTGACCACGATCACTGAATTTTTCACTGACCAATGAAAGTTTCGAACGTGCAAGCTCTGGTTTTAGAGCGCTGGGTTGTAGGAAGGCCGGCAAAACATATCTCACGATACTAGATGTTTAAAACCCCGTACAGACGAGCAACTTTTTCTTGACTAGTTTCTTGACGAGTTCACTTGCTCGCGTGTAATATGAACAAGTTTTCCTTGACGGTCTGATACATACGCAAGTTACCTTGTTAAAAAGCTAATATGACGATAGCTTTTCAACAAAGATCCTCAAAAAGAGAAACTTTGTAAACTTTCGTCGTGCACTTCACGAGTAAATATAAGTTGTAAAGGAAAACTTGTCAAAGAAAAATTGCTCATCCCTGCAGGGCTTAACCGCCGCCCGTACTTGTCTAATTCATCCAGTTTCTTATCGTCATTTTCCTCGTCATCATCCTCTTCTACACCGCCATTCTTCTCCAACGACTGCAAAATTTCCTCAGACACATCGCCACCATTCATAACCAACCACTGCCTCTCCTCTCGTAACCTCGCTCGCTCAGCACGTTCTGTTAAAAAACACATTCATCAGAAAATGCTCGTCCATAGCAGACGTTACTCAGCTAAGTCAGGTCGACGATAGTACACATTGAAGCCGCAGGCAAGCTATAGGAAACAGTGCTTCCTACTCAACCCTTGCGTATGCTCTTGGGGTGCGAAAAGAACAGAACGTTTCAAATGGGAAATATTTATGATATCGAAAACGTTTTCTGCGTTTCTACGGAGTCACAGAAACACTTGTGCTAATTTGGAAGAGCTATAGAACACGAACGCGTTGGGTGAGTGTTTCCAAATTATTTGAAACCTTTAAAACTAGTACAAGTGCTTTCAGTGACCTTTTAGCAACACAGGAAGAAACGATTTCTCCTTTTTTATATAAAGTGAAATACCTTTTAATCACGCAAAAGCAATAGTTCGCGTAACCCAACTAAAAGTATTTTCTCATTACAAAACAACGCAAAATCGTTGTCTAGCAACACTATCGGCCTTCAATTCTCATTTTCTCCTAAAAGAAGTTAGTTAGATTGGCTGACGAGCAAAAGAAAATTTGTACACTGAACAAAAGTTCACGCTGCATGGATGAGGAAGATTTTTGATTAACATTTCGTCGAAAAAGTTGGTTTCGGTGCAGTTTCTTTTGAGATTTGGAGAAGTTCGCTACTATACAGCGTACGATGCGAACGCGAAACGTTTCGCAATTTAACCAACGAGCGCAGGCGTTATTGACAGGTTACTCTATATGTAAAGATGAACCTACCTCGCTGTCGTTTTTCAGCCAGTATTTGCCGTTCTTTTTCCTTTGCCTCAGCTTCCTGTTTCTTAATCTCAGCTAGCCGTTCCTTCTCTTGTTGTTTCTCAATCTCAGCTTGCTTGTCCTCTTCTTCTTTCTGTTGTGCTTTGATTGCAATCCTATCTGATGATCTCCGCGGAGCCATTTCTACCAGCATCTTCTTACGAAAAGCTTTGTCCTGAAATTATATCAAATCTAACATTTTCAGGACCAACTTCAAGACTCATTTTCCGTCTTTTCCAATAATTCTGCCATGCCTATGCTAGTAAAAACTATCCTGTAATGGCACTGGACAGTTTTAACAAATGCTACTTTGTAAATTCTACGAGAATAACCATTGTTCATAGCACAATTGTAGTTGCACGGTGCTGAACAAAATAAAATAATACGCTCCGTAAAATATTTTCTTCGAAGGATAAAATGCTTCGTATTTTCAGCCCCTCATCAAGGCGATCTTTGTCATAGCTACGTCACGAAATCACTCGAGGGGTAAATCACTCGAGAAAAATCTCTTTAAGACTTTCGAAAAAATCACCGAAAAACCTCAAAAAATCGCGAATACCTTAACATCTCCGAAGTCCAAAAATTACAAAAATCTAGTGAACATCCTAAAAATCTTTGCAAAACTCTCAAAAATCGCAAGAAATCGTTAAAATCTTTGGAAACTCTACCTATCTTTAAAAATCTTTGAAACTACTACATATCCCAAAATCGTACGTTATATTGCTCACGCGTTAAACTTGGAGCGATATGTTCCCGACTTTACTCGTCAAAGCGAGACCTCTATAAACTAACGAATTTCGCTTAGCCCTTGACTAGATATTCCTGCCTAATTAGTCTAACACCCGAGAATTTCTTCAGCCATTTTGTCTAATGTCAGACAGTTTCAATAGCGCGCATGTCCCCGAACAGTTTCGACTAATATTCGTCAATATTTCGGACGTTTCAAGTCTACGACACCACTTACTTTGATATACGTTTTTGTACAAGGACGTTGTCTGTTGAAGCTAAATGCATAGGTCTACAGTTCAACAGCAGCTACTAGAGAAAAATACTGTCCAAAAATTGACAATGTCGTCTAGAATTAAAGACGGTATTTCATGCCTTTAAGGCTTTTAGTTCACCAGATAAACGCCCTCGACAGCTATCTTCAATAAAACCGGGCGGAATAGTCGACGTCATAAATCCGAAGGACAAACGATCACTTGCCGCAAACCATAGTTTGGTGAAAACTGTAGAAGTCAAAGGCTTGATGCCTTCAAGAAAATTGCCATTGACATGCAGTGTGCTACAGTTATTGCGTGCTTAATATTTGACAGGACTGCATGCATACTGTCATAAAGGAAATTACTTATATAATCTCGCTCTATCTAAAGCCCTGGGCAAACTAGGAAACATTGTTGCAGAAACATTTGTGATTCGCGATATTTCCTCATGCAAATGTTTCCCTGTTTGCCCACCTGTGCATGGAAACATGGTTGCGGAAACAGAAGGTGCTCTCGGGAAGCAAATTTTATTTCCTATAAAATTCAAAAACATTTTATGTTTCCCCAGTGCGATTTTAGTGGCGGAAGCATTGCTTCTCAGTGTTTGTTCACCTTGGGAAAACATGAAGAAACATTGGCAGGAAACAATATTTCCGCAACAATGTTTCTTACTTTGCCCAAGGCTTAACGCCGCGCAATTTTACCGGTGAAGGAGAGACCTAATACAGCTTGTCCAGTACAACGGGTTAAGCACGACAACAAAAACTAAACGCCAACAGAACAATCTTTACCTTGACTTCCAGCATTCGAGTAATTTCTGCCAGGAAATCCACAGTTAGTGTCTGGTGAAGAATTTTCTCATTTTTATTGCTGCTCCTCGCAAATTTCTCCGCCAATTCTTCCCATTGTTCTTTAGTAGAACACACAAGAGACCATGTCGTTTTTGAACCATCTCCACTAACGATGGTATCACATTCCTCTTGTTCCTCGTCAAACTCATCTGTATCTCGTTCACTTAAACTCTCAGATTCACTACAAAAAACCCACAATTTTTTCACTACAAACTTCATTGAGCACGGTAACTACTGCAAGAACACAAATTGTACTTTATACACTCTGCGCCGAGTACAAAAAATTTTCTAGCTAAACTTCGTTTGAACTTATGTCTTAAATACTTTATTGTTCCCCCATGGGAGTACTAAAAACCAGCCACCATATTTGTGTACATTCCGTAACGCTAGAAAATACATTTACGGCTATGGTGGTTTAGTAAACCTTGGCATATGGCAATTCATACCACCAAACGTTTCAATATGCAAACCAGTTTCATGTTTTGGTCGCACATCGGAGATTTTAGGGTAATACGATGCGATCTCAAGGACACGGAAGGTTAAAGAAGCACTTGTCATTTTAAATACAAACTCACAAGCACGGAAAATTGCGTTTTTGGTGTTACAGCAGTGTGCATTACGAACAGCACAAAAAGAAACTGTTTCCTTTGTTCAAGAATGAAAATACCTGATCTGTCTCTGGAACAAACTGCACTTTGTTTAATGAGGTTAATATTCTAATGAAAGCTAAGTAAACAGCAGAAGGTTATGGCATCACGTGTTGTTGTCTTGTGACGTCACAGTTGTTATCGCAAGGTAGCTGGCTTGCGTCGTCTCAGGCCTAGGTCAAACGTCGCTCTTTTCATGCGCCGAACCTAATGCAAATGAGGTCAGACAAAGACTTTAGGTCATTTGCATTAGGTTCGGCGCATGAGAAGAGCGACGTTTGACCCAGGCGTCATTCTCCGTTGCTAGCGTCAGCGCGTAGTTGGATTGCTTCGTCACACCCTGCCCCTACCCTCTTGATACAGATTATATTCGCTTCCCATCGGCTGGTAGAGTCAGTGTGACAGGTGTTGGAGTTACTCCATGGCAAATCGTCATGACCAGCTCCTCTTTGCTAGCCTTTTTCCCAGGATCGCACTGCAAATTGCGGGTTACGGGTTGTTATTGCTACTGTAGCTGCTACAGTATTATGAATGAAGACACCAAAGTAGGACTATCACTACGTGACAAAAATTATTTTGTATAACGAACGCAACCTATGAACTCTAACGAGACAGGAACGATAACTTCAGCACCATGTTTGAAGTCGAATTACTCAAACAGGTTGTTTTCAATCATGTGAGTTTAAGAGTTTAGATGACGGGCAAGTATGTCAAAAATGCCCGTTCAGAGCTTGTTAGTTGACTTCAACGATAGTTTAAGACATAAAGGTGGGATCTAATTTAAATTGTAATTGCACAACGCACTCAAAAAGGAAAATTTGGTAAAAGCCGGTTACAGACGGGCAACTTTTTCTATGACAAGTTTTGCTTGACAAATTTTAATCGCCAATTGTGCGTGTGTATACTGTATAGATACAATAATTTTCCACCACAAATTTTTCTGACTAGTATCTTTTGATCACGTGAACGCGTCAACAAATTTTCCTCAACAAATAAGTTCGTCGCCATGCCCAAATAACTTGAGCAAAGATTCTTTGATGACAACTTCAGATTAGCAAAATCTTTACATTGCCAATTTTTACTGTGACAAGTACACTTATTCCAAATCAAGCAAGTTTGATTTTGAGCAAGTGCATTTTTCGCAATAAAAATGGCAAAGTTGTGCATACACACGGGCAATAAAAATTTGTCAAGTAAAACTTGTCACAGAAAAACTTGCTCGTCTGTAACCGGCTTAACAACGTTTGGAGCCGGAAAAATACACCAATTTTAGCTCCCGTTTCCAGCCCTTGAACGTCGTCTTTATCAACCGCTTTATGAGCTGAATCACGTCTGGAAAGATTGAAATCTCCTAATAAACACAATTAAACTTTACCAGTCAATGAATGTTTAAGCTTGTTTTTGCCCCTTGAAAATGGAATATATTTACGGTGAAAATGTAAACAAGAAATAACCTTACTACAAGACTGGTGCCTCAAAGGTTTCAACACTATGTGGACCTATATCACTACGACATACATAAAGATGCGTTTTTCGCATTGTAAATTTTATAGTTCGCTGCTATACATTCAAAATCTTTAGCTACGATATGGGCGCCATATTGGCATCAGCCAATCATATGGACTTCCCTAAAGAGTTGTCGTTTCAGTTTACTCAGAGTTTCCTACACGCAGGTTAAAAAAGTGATACACCATTGTTCAGTGTCTTGACCATACTACACTACTGCACTGCCAATCTGGTATGGTTAAATGAACGAAACTTAGCAACTACAATGACTCAAAATTTCATGAGTGTAATCCAGCGATCTCAGCAACGATGGCCATGGGTGGCTTACTTGCATCTAATTGAATAAAAATACATTTTTCCACCCAACCGGATGTTTTGAAACCCCAGTCCACAATAGACAAATTTGGCTACCGTTGTTTACTTCGTTGACCACCAATTCACAATACCACATAACTCGCATGCCTAGCCACTATTGTTCTAATTTACCGATGCACAGAGTAAGACAGAAGCAACCATGCATTACAGTCATGTGAAAGAGCTATTCACTCATGGAGATAATTTTAAAGCTTAGTTACCTTTGCTATATTCGTTGCTTCTGTAATCTAGAACAATAGTAACTAGCCATGCGGGTCATGTAAACTTGTCAATTGGTTATAAACAAGTGTTAGCCAAATTTGTCTATATCAGTGTTAAAGTCAATACCACGTTGCTCGGTGCATATCAATCTTCCCGAGCTCATGCAAATAAGTCTACATCATTTACTGATTTCAGTTAAGTGGAGAACACATTGTGCTGCCAATGCGAAAACACACGTGCCGTGAGGTGTAACTACATTTTTATAAATCTTCACATCCTCTCAAACACAGTAATTTTCCACGAAAGTCAGAGATAAAACATAAACCTTTTTTTTGAATTTGTGCAGTCCTAGGAAGCCTGTGTTTGATCACTGGAGAAGAGAATTATTAGAGCTAGACAAAAGAGTCTAAGCACCAGTTACCAAGGACAACGCACGTCGCCGATCATAGGCGCCGGCGGCATGTGACAACCACATTCGGAAATACGATTTACATATTAGCCCGAATATTTTGCCAGTTATTGCAGAATAATCGACCAATTACCGATTATTTTAAAATGGCGGATTAATCGGCTTTTCTGATTATTTTCCGATTAATCGGCGCATCTTAGTACTGGAGGGTTTCAGGTTTATCTCTTCGCAGAACGCTGGTAGTTACAATTTTCGCAACTGCTCCGGTTCATGAGTCTTACAAAACGTATCTTATACTAGTTTATAACGCTCTATATCAGCTACGTCAGCCATGTCTTCACACCTTACAACTATGAAAGCTCTTCGGAATGCAAAATGTCCACTAACCCCTTTGCTATGAAATATTAGTTAAAACATTTTCAAGAGGTTCAAAATCGATTTTAAGGAGTGACATACCTAGACATTTCCCATTCAGATTCCGAACTCGAGTCTTTCATTTTCTTCTTCCGTTTAACTTTCTTTTTTCTCTTTTTTTTCACAGGTTGTCTTTTTGCCTTGCCTTTCAGTTCTTTCTCAGATTTCTCCACAGATTCTCTATACAATCTTGTACCATAGAAATACCAGTAGATGTTGTTCTCAGCGTCTCGTCCCAGTGGTTCAACACGGAGACTCTCTGATTCCATACCCTAGCATAATTAGAGAACACTTTTTAGTGCATTGCCTGCCCATGGGTTAAAAACATTATCTGGTTGATCCATTGAGAGATAATGCTCCCATGGTGCCCTAAGTTATTCTAACAATGCCACACAATGCTATTTGTCAGTGTGAGACTTCACTTAATGGGTACAAACAACTATCAGCCAGCTTCTCCTATTAAGTCATCACCTGGCAATGCACCCCAAAGCACCACACTTATACAGTATAATTTACTCTGCCTAATGACAGACAACATTAATTTGTTTGGGCACGATTCTTATGACTTAATGGGGTAATAACAAGACTTATTAACTCACCAAGATATGATGTACTTTGCTGTTTCACTCCCTTCCATCTAACACCAAACAATTTTACTCATCAAAGACTGAACTTTCATCTTAACCCTTTGACCCAAAGGGTTTCCCCATGAAGAGTAAAATTCTCTGCTATTAGATGCAGTATGTTAAATAAGAACAGCTCAATGACATGCATTCCAGACTAAAAGTCAGTTTCTTACACATTGGCATTGTTCACAAATATTTTGAAATTCAACGATGGAATGTTGGAAATGAACTGAAGATACTGTAATTGTACATTACTCTCCTTTAAATATCACTCCATCACACAGTTAACACACCCAACAATTTAAATGAAGTGTTTGCTTTAATGGCATTACCAGGAGGCTACACCCTACACAGAACCTCCTCTGATTGTTAACAAATTCATCAGGTATGCATGGCTACCATATTCATTTTATTTATTTACAATCTTTGTCACAAGATGAGCTGCCATAGATAGAGCTGGTCCATCTAGTATATCAAAGTGAAAGCAAATATGCATATGAGATAGTAATTCACCTTTAAGTGCTCAGGCACATCATCACAGTCAAGTCTCCAATCACATAAGCCATGTAATATCTCCACCTTCTCCCAAATTGACAAGTTCCTAAAATCAACTCTTCACAGCAAATTCAAAGATTTATGGCAAGGTCGTAAGACAACAAAATAGTAAAAACTGTACTCCAGACAAATACCAGAGTCACACAAAATGAGACTTGAAGAAATGCAATGAATAATGCATTATTAGAAAATCTATCAGCAACTCCAAAAAGTGTTTTTCAAATTTTATCCCAGTGATGTCACAAAGGAGCCAGCAATGTACTAATTCAAGATCAGCCTCGTTTTCAAGGGTTATTTTGAAAATCCAGTTTTGCTATCTCTTGGGATAGTGTTGTAAGTGATTCAGGTGGATGTTGTCTTTTGGTCTTCCAGATCAGGCACAGGATAAATTGATTTCCCCATTAGCACCAGTTCACTGGGCAAGTGTAGGGACTATGTAGTCTTTTGGGGATAAATGTCGAAATAGCTTAGTAGCTACAACATCAGACTAATAAAAACTGAAGGTCACACAGTAACCTTGCAAGCTAAAATACTGCTTTGGCTGGTAAATGTTTTGCCAGTGCTGCTGACAACAGTCGTAAAACACTTAAATTGCACTTGTTTCACAGGAGGCAGGAGTATGTCCTATAAGAGCTTGATGTTAGGTTACCATAACACAAATTATGATGATGGAAAAATCAAAGTTGTCTGTCAGTGAATGGGTTAAATATACTTTATGACAAATTTTCTTTTCAAAGCATTTACTGCCAATGCACCTACATGCAATCTACTTTTATATTTTAAACAATCTCACCCATGATTTTACATTTCAGGGGATAATAGTGCCTTTTGATGGTAAGTTAACTAAGATTTGCCTATTTTTCCTGTCAACCATTGACTTGCAAATTCACCCTGGGCAGTGCATCATGCTTATTTTACCTAATTCAGTAAATTACTATGCCACACCAGATAATACTACTTGTCAGGTAAGTAGCCCCTCGCCAGTCAATAAGAAAATTAATCGAAAGAGAATGAACTCATTAAAAGTTGAATATTTGCAACTCTTGAGAAATAGCTCTATGGGACCGGTTGCCATGGCTAGCCATGCTACTCGATACAACAGGTCAATAAAGCAGAGTAAACAGTAAACATATAGAATACCAGATCATTTACCCTGACCCTACCCAGCCAAACTGAAAGGCATAAGCAAATGTTAATAATCTACTTATACTTTTCCTAATCATGTTTAAGATAGTCAATATCAACAGTGGAAAAATATATTTTCAAGTCACTGACTGGCAGTGTATGTAAGTCCATGTACTTATATATATACATCACTTTGGCTAAGGCTAAAAATATAGCTAGTCAGGGAGACAGCTTTGTCAGTTAATGGGTCAAGACCAAATTTTGAGTCTAAATCTCACTATAATAAAGTCTAAACAAATAAATACAGATCAACATACTTGTAGCTTGTTGTCTCAAGAGGGTTTTTCCGTTTCACATTAGAGTCATCGACCCAACGAACTTTCAAGACTTCGGAAAGATAAGGCTCAAAATTGTCTGCACTACAAGATATTAAACACAATAGAGTACACAGGAACTCCAATATTGTCTAGACAAAGTTTCGGGGCAAGTTGAGAAATTATATCAAGTGCAGGATAATAAAAATCATGTTTATTTTAATTGCAGACATCAAAGTGTGAACATGGCAAGATATTATTACCGTAATCCCTTTGTCTGAAAAAAATTATAGATAAGGGTTCATACATGGGAATATCCATTCGCCAGAAGGATAATACAGCATTTTCAAAAACAGTTTTGTCGAGGAAATGCCGTGTAATAAACAAATAAGCTATATCTCAATGCAAAATGGATTATTTTGTGCGAGTTAATAGCCGAAAATTGCCCCTAAAGCGAAGCCATTTTGTGTAGTCTCGCAATAATATTCTTCTAGCAAAGCACATTACAATTCTTGCTCATTCGATCCATCTTGATAAGAAGTGTTTCATAAAAATAGATGTGGAGGAATACAAAAAAACCATGCGGTATCATTTTACAAAGAACCCGGACTATATTTAACAAACTTTGCCGTGCGAAGTCCGAGGAATGAATGGATATAATTCATAAAAATCTTACGTTATTTCGGCTTTTTTGCTGAACATGCCCCGAAGCAAACGGGCATGTAGATCTGCAAGAAATCGACTTTCCTCCTGTCCACCCGAGATCATCAAGGCATCCTCTAAATCCTGCGAAAATTTCGATAAAACATCCAGGGGTAAATATGTTTTCACAATATATTATTGAAGGCACACAGCAATAATATTTTTGCACGCGATGACCAAGCGAGTAGACACGAAACGCCATACGTTTCTCTACGACGCCGGATAACACAACTTAAACAAACTAGAAAACAACAGTGGACATGCTACAGCTTAGCGAAACTCACCTCGATTTCAAAATCCGTCAAAGCGAAAGCAGACCTGAAAAGCGAACAAAAGTGGGCAATGCATGGCACTTGCCACCACGAACGAATTTCCATGGCCATTTTAAGCGCTTCGACGGTTAACTACGAGCCTGACGAGGCCACGGAAGAGTCGGAATTATGTCGAGTAAGTGGATTAAATTACATGAAGAGGAAAAGCTTAGATATTCCGTCCATTTCTGTCGAGAATATACAAAACAACATTGAACAAAGATAAATTTCCACCAACTTTCGTCAACATCCGGGTCCCGGGAGTTACCCACTGACCTCATTACAGTAACTGAACTATGCCCTCGTCCTGAACCAGTGAACTCAATACACCTGGAACGATAACTTCGCCGCCATTTTGGAAGCCAAATTGAAGGCCGCCATTGCACG
>JAODVM010242066.1:0-12800 GCA_025400095.1 Phenganax marumi | reverse complement strand
AAAAGAAGAGACGCGAACAAAGTCTGCCAAGAAAAACGGCTCTGCCGTTTGCCGTAGCTTTTGAACGCGAAGCTTAAGCTCTCTATTGATCTTAAATTTTCGTATAGTTGAGTAAATGACCTAGCAATGGGTAAGTCTTTATGGCGGATTCCTACTCGCTACAAAAACTAGATCTTTCATGTGTTGCTTGTTCAGTGCAAATAATTGATATTTTTAAGCGTCACGAAATTCCGCACTCAGTGCATCAAAAATAGACAGTGCTTCGCCTCACCGACCCTGAGCAACACATGAAAAATCAGAGTTTACGTCACCTAAAAAATTGGCTTGTTTCGCGCTACAACCGTGTCGAACGCCTTAAAACATGCAGTATGAGGCATTCCAGCTGATTTTCGATTTTTTTATTAGTTTAACACAATGGTTTAACATGGCGCAAAGTGTGAAACGTGTGAAACGTGAAAGCAATTGTCGGAAGTGACTGTAGTTCTAAACCACAAATTAACGAGCGTGTATTGGGCAGTGTATTTCAAAACAAATGCATGTTTTTAGGAAAATTGTTTTAGTAGCTGGCATGGGGTCAGTTAGCCGGGCTGGCTCGGTTTATTGAAACGCTCAACTTCATGCAAATTCCGTTTCAAAACAATTTTGGTTTGCATGTATAAACTTGGCAAGCTCGTTTAACCGGGATCCCGTTGAGTTGGTCGGAGTACCCTGTTTGTCAGGCTGAAACTTTCCAGGTAAAGTTGCCACTCGCCAGCCCAGGTAACTGGGCTAGCAAAAAGACGTGTTGACAGGCGGTGATATTTACCCATTATTTTTTAACTAGGTTGTTCCTACCGATCACATACGTTTAAGTTGAGAGTTTTCCTGAGAAAGCATGAATTTGCCATTGTGGCAAACCAGCGCAGTTAGCTCGCTCGTAAAAAGTGTTTTCTCGTCAAAGTGGCTTTTGTTAGATTCAGCCCGGTAAATTAAATAGCCCAGCCCGGATTAGAGGGCTTACGTTATGCCCAATTTTTCCAAGGAATTTTGCTCTCCTAATCATGTTATAGTAGTAAGAAGAATTCGTGCTAAGGATTCGGCATTATTTGCATGAGCATTATATGCATACCAAAACTCTAGAATCTTGGAAATAATATATTGTCCAAAAGAGGAATTTTATTATTATTATTATACTTTAATAGAGATCTCCCCGGAGGGTTTTTCAGAACCTACGTACAATATTATAAAACTAGCTACAAATTACTATGAGAGTTTAAATACAATAAGACTTTCGTTATTTACGATTTCCAAATTAAAGAAGGAATCTAAAATTATATCTTATAAAATTAGATCTCGTTAAAAAGTAAATGTTCTTTGAGCTGTCTTTGGTAATGCATTGCAAATCAATCTATATAGCTAAACAAATATACGAGTGAGCAAAGCTCTGGAACGTTTAATTTCTAAACAGCGCCGTCTTTTTAGAGCGCGCTATATAAACAGTAATGACAATATTTCTTCACAAAAACACCATTACAGGTATATATGAACTTCTAACAAAGCTTGAAGCGTAGTCTGAATTAGTGCGAATGAAACATCATTCGATTCCGCAGACTACAGTTGTTAAATGACATTTTTCTAAATGTATTTCTTTAATTAAGTTTTATGTGTACATTAGGCAGCTCACCTTGGCATTTTGTGGTTCAAAATCGAGAAGACATAAATATCAATCAATCTTTCTTCAATTGTTCGAATTAGAAAAATACATGCGATATTTTATAGCTGCTACGCAAGCATAAATAGCGCATGTTAGTAATATCAAAATGATAATAAATGTAAAACAGTGAACTTCCATAAGCAAGCTCTCTTCTGATTGGAGCATGAAAAGTATAATCATCCCTTATTTTCTGCAAGCAGTTTAACTGACAACTTATTAAAATTCACCGCGCGATGTTTTATCATTTTGATCAACTGCCTGTTAGAGTTACTAGTTCGGCGAATATAAATTTGTCCCCATTTGCATGGATCGCAAAACGTACACGGATATTTATTGAAAGCACATCAGCGAAGGCGTCGTTTCGTTAGTTATGTTTAAACCTAGCTGAGAGTTAAGATACCTGAAACGAGAATGATCTTATTATCACTCAAAGAGCTTTCTATGGAAAACACCAAACATAAAAGATCGATAGCAATGCCCCCTAAACGCAATTGACTTTCCCGTAAACTATATAGTTCGTCAGTTTTTATCTATTTTACGATATTCATGATACATTTTACATACACAAGTCGACCCTTTTGCAGGTGCGTCTATAGACAAAAACTCCAATTGAATACATTAGCAGAAACTTAGGCGTATTTCTTTGTGTGCTTTAAGCCCGTTTTCACTACACGCATAATGATGAATTTATATTGGAGCAAAAAATATACCCAGCAACGTGATTGCATGGTCTGTTTAAGACTTTTTGCGAAAGAAAAAAATACATCAATCAACAGCATGGTTCCGACAGCAATTTATAGTGCAAACACCGAGCCGTTATTGAAGAACGCTTAATTTTAATTTTCCACTCTAATAAAAGCTGGTTTCCATATGGTCGTAACGTATAAGAAGAGTCACGATATCTCTCAAACGCCAAAATATTCTATCTTCTTGGCAGTAAATTTCACGGAAAAAATGGATGTTGTCCACTAATAATTGCGTCGATAATTAGCTTTAAAATGCTTTATTTCGGATGTTTAGAAAGTTCGTGACTCTATGTTTACGACGGTTGCGATTATATATGGAAGCCAAGTTAAATGATGAACTCACACACAGAGCATGGATGCAGCTGTGCTGCTATAATCGATTTGAGCTCAAGCAATTAGAATGAAAAATATATCCACGAGAACAAATACAACAAAATAAACTAACGTACAAGTGTGGCGTTCCTGACTAAAACAAAAGCAATATAGATTGATAAGAATTGCAAATTCTAATTACTGCAGAGTGCATGTATGTCTAAGGCCTAGTTTAGACGTCGCACTTCTGTCCAGTCAAACGCAATTCAAACAATCGATAATGAGATGACTACCTCATTATCATCTCATTACCTATTGTTTGAATTGCAGTTGACTCGACAGAAGTGCGACGTCTAAATTAGGCGTAATTGTCCGACCACAGCAAGAAGTTAAGGATAGGCAGCACATTTGCCTGTAGGATCAACTTCCATTTCCGCGAGAGAAGCGTCAAATTGCATTTCTTTTTTATACAAATGTTTCCAAATTGACTCGACTAAAAAGAAGAAGAAGGACAAATTATATAAAACTAAAGTAAATTAGGTAATAATTCAAAAGAAGATCACGCATAGTATATCCTTAAATGTTGAGTCAATGCATCATGGTTTTATTCACGGCTGTTTTTTATATCGAAATTCATCGTAGTCATTGGCGACACCCTGTTGTCTGTGATAATTGATGCGTAAAGTCCTTTGTTTGTTTGGCCCGGTTTACACTGGCAAAGTTTCTTTGATCAAAGTAGGAATTTTTCGCCGGGAAATTCTCTGATATTTCTTAAAAATTCTTCAAAACACAGTGAAGTAGTTCCTTGTTGAGCACTGAATTAGTTACCTTAAATGTTTTTAGCAAATCCTTCAAAACTTAGGATTTACCTGTTTGAAATTCCCACTTTGATCACAGAAACTTTGCCAGTGTAAACCGGGCCTTAGAATATATGCAACAATGGATTGGGAATCGTCGCGCCGATGAGTTAAGATTTTGCATTCTGCTTACTGCCGAAGCGATAAAAATGCTCTTTTCAGTGCTCTTGATTTTGCATTTAAAATAAATAGCGATATTTTGCCAGTCGCACCACAAGAACGAAATCCTTCATCACAGCCCGAAGGAGTACCATAGATATAGTAAAGACTTACAGGTTGCGAAATGTTGTAAAATGCCGAAAATATAGCCTCATTAAGTTTGCAACGTTTGTATGATTTTTTCTTCATTATGCGAGGAAAACACACTTTCGGCTCAGACGTGGTTGTTTTGTTTGCACGCAATACAAAATATACAAATATATTCACTCCTAATTCTCACACACAGCATTTTTTCAGAACTATTCCTGTGGATATGAGATTCTGCTAGGTTGCTGCTGTCAAGCTTCCTGCTGTAAAGTCTCCGGCTGTTAAATCACTGCAGATGAATACATGTTAATGGTACATCGCACGGCCGAAAATATTCTTTTCTCAAAGGCTCAACCAGAGTTTAGTTGCTTGTTAAACGTTATTTCTGACGCCGATTGGGTCAACTGTAATACCGTAGATCACGTATCGTGCACTCTGATTGGCTACGCTACTACGTACTACGCTATCAGTGATAGCCTACTAGTAGCAAAATGCAAAGCAATAACGGAAAATTCGCGTTTTCCTGAAGTATGTGATCATTTTTTGGACGACTTCTTGGAAATTCTGTGCCATAAACAAAACCAGAAAAGCAACAAAATACGGAATAGCAATTTTCAAGAGTAAAAAAACTGAAAATAATATATATATGCATTAAAATTTAAGAGTGAAAAAAAATCTGTACGCGAAGAAACATAACATTTGCGTCCCTTTATTGAATTGAGTATAATATCAATACTTTTGTGTTTTTTTGTATTGTTTTCTCTAGATGCTTGTAGATTAATGTTAAAGTTTATACTAGAGCAACTAGACAACTCGGCCTTGTTGTCTAATTACTGCCGAAGGCAGCCTCCTACTCTTGACATTCTGCGTTCACTTTTAGCGTGGAGCGCGTGTGTTTGTTGTAGCTGCGAGTTCTATAAACACTCCAACGCTAATATGTTTTAGACAGTTTTAATTGAGAACACTGAAGTAGGAAGATCAGCGTTGACTTGATTTGGTCTTTAGATGTCTGTCCAAAATACTCGGGGGAATAATATTATATTAAGCTGAAAGGATGTGGGTGGATTATGAGGGGGAGGGGGAGTGAACAATTTAACACATTAGGGCCATTGGTATATACAGAACAATATTAAAGTGACGACCTGCACAAGAACAAGAAGCGTCGTATAAGACCAGGATTTGGGGACAGTAGAATTTTGTTCTGCAAGAGTGTTAGGTGACTACGAGCGTTCATTTTAGAATTCTAAGTATACATTTATTTTAGTATTGCAAATTTATCAACAATTGTTTAGTTCATGCTTAATCGTGAATTGGAAAAAAAACAGGGTTTCAGAAAACAGTGTTCAATAAAATATTTTAAAAAGTCTAAATTCTGGTAAAGGCTTTGGTCTCGCACATGCCAGCCCTTTCCTTGCGATAGTAACTTCTAATTGCTAAATATATTGATCTACGTATTGCCACACTACATCTTTGCCATCTAACTGTAATAACAACAGAGAAAAATATTTCACTTTCTTTCTGTGACTGCATGTATAATGGTGATACTAAAGATCAATTCATCAAGTTGCTGCGCCGGACCCAAAAGCCAGCCAAAGCCCAAGTGGGATCTGGAACATGTTCTTCCCCCCATGCTGTATGCAAACCAGCTTTTAGAGTTAAAATGCAATTCCTCTCTGCTTCACCTAACTCAGTGCAAAACATAAAAAAAAACAACCGGAGAGCGACTGCGTGAAGAGAAGAAACTAGTACATGCTACATTGATTCTACCACCGCGTTTAATATTTTCCTATCACCGCCCACGTGCTCACACCTCACACGTCGTGCCGCCAAAATATTTCACTTCTGCCCCTTCGCTTTCATTTGTCAGAAATTGAACAAATTTGCAAACTTCCCAGGGCTATAGTTTTCAGCATTTTACCAAATTTTGCAACCCAACTTTGCAATTTCACTTACGTTAGGACGCTCTTTTAAGCTGGAAGGATGGATCACGTTCAAAGTGGATTTCAGTCGCTGAATCTCAAATCTGTGACCCAGGATTAAAAGCATGTTTATGTGATAAAGACTTGGAGACTGATTTAATCCAAAACCAACGACGGAATTGCTAGTGTGCTTCAGCCGAATAGTATAATCGCGATTATCGTCTACAGTCTATATCAGTCTTACAGAATTTTCGCGAGATTTGTGAGCCTCCCTCTCTCCCTTGCCCCCCACAGAAAGTGTACAGATCTCAGTAAAAGGTGAAATAGTTGCGCTCTATCCTGCATGGACTTCCACATGTGCTTTGCTCATTGAAAATTTTCTGATGTTTTCAGGATTAGTCATCCGAAGACAGCTTGGTGATTTTTTGAAGATATATTCCGCAGATGCATTTACCGTAACAAACGATACATCATCTGATGCTTCTGCCAAAGAAAACTTTCCACGCGCGTACTGATTTCAATGGGAAGTGTTTAAAAGTATTTTATATAATCAAAACACAAAATACGATGATCTTTCGAGGTCATTTTGGCGTAGTCAGGGTTACTTGTGGATTGAATTAAATATTCATTTTCTACCTTACATTACAAAATTACCCGAAATTTGATCCCCAGTCTTCTCGCTGCTGGAACAAGATCCGGTGGAACACAGTGGTGCGGAAGTTCACAGGCCTTACGAAGTACGAACAGGTTACGTAAAGGTCTTGCACGGGCTAATAATGCCGGACTTTGACTTGAAACATTGCCGTGTCAAAAACAAATATCATAGTATGATACCCATATTTTACTCTCCGAGTCTCATGCCGGGAAACTGCTGTAAGATATTTTTGATTTTACTAAGTTTTGTGATGAAATTTTTGAATATTTTGTCCTAGGGGTAAATTACTCAGACAAGAAGCGTAGGAGGATTTTTGGGATTGAAAAATCTTCTCACTTTTTCTGCGAATTTGGGATTTTAAAAAAATTTTTGTGGATATTTTTCGAAAATATAAGAGATTTAGAGAATTTTCTAGAGATTGATGGAATTTTGCGCGAATTGTACGAAGATTTTCAGAGTAAGTAATCTCTCAATCTTGTCTGTAGCTAAAGTGTTTCCGTTGCTTACGAAGCAACTAAATGATGTGGTTAATTTATTAAGTCAACGAAGTGAACAGTGGTAATAATGAACTTGTTCTATTCAAAGAATGTCACTTTTTGTAGGAAATCAATTCAAGTACGTTCAAGGATTTGGATCATATATTGCATGGCCTACAACCAATCTATTATAATTTGATGATGTTTTTCAATTCAATCTAAAACACTATGCGCTATTTTCGTACTTCTCAATTACCCTGCACGTGCTTCCGCTACTTCTTCAAGTGCTTAGCAAACTGTATTGACAGAACTAATTCAAATTATTCAGGAAATGCCAGACTTGACCCTTTCTAAAAAACAAGTATGAACTGGACTCATGTCTTGTTGTAACCCGCATAGATGCATGCGAAAAGCCTATTTCAGATTATTCACTTTCTGGCTGGTAGCAAGTTGTTCAAGCCGATTACGTCAACAACCCTGGCTTAAGACTTAACCGACTGGTTCAATTCTGTAGTTCTGCGCCAAAGTCATTAACGCTGCAAAATTTTACCACTCAAGACTTCTACAATTTGTATCATCCAGACGAGACTTTTAAAAAAACCCGTATCAGTCGGAGGCACTCACTGTTTCGCCTAAACTCGCTTGCACGTATAAATAATATAAGGAGAACAGAATCAGCTATAACTTCTGAACCCTTCATCCCAAAGAGATCACAAGCGAACTATGCAGCCCATGTTTCAGTGTTTAATGGTTGCATCAGCTTGTATTAATGCAAGAAATGAACTGACTTTGATTTGCATTGTATCACGAATAACCCAGAGAATAGCACATGAATAAACTAAGGTATCACTTTTTGGTGGCGAGGCAAGACAGGATCAGCTGTGAATTTGCGAATGCAAGAAATGAAACGATATGAAGGGGTATATATATTGGAGATTTTCGTGCAAGTTTACTTCATTGCTCCTAGTCCAGAACATGAGTTCGGTTTAAAAATATGCCATGGCGACATATCCGGTGGAAACAGTATGAAATATTACACCTTTTGAATAATTGCTCAGTTCGTCTGGCATATTTCGTGGTAATGGCCAAAACATTGCTGTCTGCATTGAACTGCATTAAAAGCTAGGGACTGTTTGTATGAATTAAGGTTTATCTATCAATTGACTGACGCGAGACTAGGACGCTCATGTGTACAAGACAACCAAGTACATTGTTATGGTAAGTAATGTGACTGTGGAACTATTCAACCATATCGCACTTCTGCCAACTGTATACTGCATGCTATCAACTTGGGATTGTAATCAGCTTTTAAGATGCTATTATATTTATTTTGGCCGGAGTCTATTTTCTAAAATCTGTTTAAATTTTAATCTTCTGTTTAAGAATGTTCTTTAGCCACTTGTACATAACTCAGTAAGTATGTTGTACTTGAAATGCATTCGATGAATGGATCAGAATGAATGCGTTCCACGCTCTGACATTTAATGATATATTTACTGTCTTGATTTGTGAAAACTACAGCTAAAATTTCCTGCGAAGCCCACCAATGTGATTTTTTACGAAGAAAAGTGCTCGGATAATTGAAATATACCGAAATCTATTGCAGACTCTGCATCTTAACATTGATTGTAGTAAAACAGACAAAGCAGAGGTAACGAGCTATTGAGCGCTCAGCGCTGATAAGTAAGTACATGCAGTCGTACTAAATACAAAGGCTTATTCATTGCGGATTACATTTTGTCTGCAAACGATATCTTTATGTTACTGCTTATTTTTTACTTCAGTATATTTATTATATAATCACATGTTTATTTTCGACCAATAGATTCTCTTCTTGATGTTCGCTGCGTTTAGTTTTTTTTATTAACGTCAGTGGTGTCTAGACGCGTAAATATTGATGACATGACAATTTCAGTTGACAGCTGAATCAATCGATAGCACCAATGCACTATATCGAAGGCCATATCTTCATTATCTTGTGTGCCCTTCTTATGCAGTTTTCAATAGAAATCCTATTTCCTTCGGTTCTACCGCAAAATTTTAGATTCGGACCGTTTTTTTGAGTTTAGTCCTGCTAATACCATTTATTCAACAAGCGTGTATAAACCAAGGACATGCCAGCGGGTGATGCCGTAGGAATATTTCTCGAGACCAAATACTTGGGTTGTTTTAACACTTTAATTGTGACTGAAGATCGACTACAATCACAGCAATTAAACTGTTTAGTTTTTGCCGTTAAATCAGCAAATGGTCGCCGACAATCGTTCAAGCGGTTATAACCATTTCATTAAATTCTGTTTCGTAATTTATCGCAAAGCATTGGCGATTCCTTTGTCGCGATTATCATTGATGGATAAATTGTTTTGTCTATCGTTAAGTTCTTTTGTTTCTCACATCACAGACATGGAATGGATCGGCAGAAATCGGCGATAATTTGCGATAAATTACGATGTACATAAAAACTAAACTTTAAACATTTTATCGTTTAACAACATTTTAGAAAAGGACAGAAAAGTTTACCGTAAAAAAGTAAAAGATGGGAGAAGATGGATGCTGCTTTAACAAGAATCAACTTAATTTCTTCCGTGTTTGCCATCTTGCCACTGACGTTCTGCCATGTGAACTACGTAAAATATTCACTCAGCAATGGGATATTTTGTGCTCAAGACAATATGGTACCTGGTCGAATAGCCAAAAAAATGGTCGAGATTTTGTTGCGATGGAATCTAGTTCCAACAAAAGAAGAAATAGGGAAATGTTAGATAAAATGGAAAATGGAAACACTAATCTATGGGACTGTACAATGTTATTTTACGCACTACTCTACTCCTCTTCTATCGGGAGAAACTTGAATGCTGCAGTTCGTTCTCATGTTGACAGTTTACGATTGTTTAGGAACCAGTCTTTTGCTCATGTGAACGTAGGAGAAGTTTCTTCCTCAGATTTTCAAATTATTCTAAACAAACTGCTTCAAGCACTTATCAGTTTACGGATTGATACGACTCCTGCGAAAAGAGTTCAAAATTTAAATACTTTTTCCACTGAGGAAGTTTTTGAATTGCAAAAACGTTTAGAACATGAAAAAATGGCGCAAAGCCAATTGGATGCTAGGATCTGCAATCTTGAAGACAGGGTGTCAAATCTTGAGAACAAAACTTGCATAATTGACAGTGAAGACGAGTGTGTTTACTCGAACATCGTGGATCTTTCATCAGACAGAAACAAATCTTTCAGTCCTTTAAATTTTGCGATTCTTCCCAATGAACCAAACCACCCGGTTGTTCATCGTCGTCAAGTCAACGAAGTTACTAAAACCTTAAGGGACCTCAGAACTGTGCACGATGATAAAATCACATCTGTTTTCATTGTTGGTGAAACTTTATCTGGGAAAACAGAATGTGCCCGACAAATCGGCTTGGTTATTTGCCAAGAAAACTCCGTTGTGGCAACAGTTCAAGGCAGCAGTTTTGAAAGCTTTTCCTCTTCACTCAAGCGTCTTGCTCTAAAACTTGGATTTCTTCCGGTCAATTTTCCTTCTTTTCACAAGGCATCAACAACTTCCCAGGTTGAAATGCTTTCGTTGTTTGTGAAAGAAAAACTGTCTGCGCTTCCCTCTTGGCTAATCATTCTAGATGACGTACTGGAAGAAACAAAAGAGTTGTTGTGTTATCTTCCACAACCTGGCGAACTGGGAACTGGGCAGATCATTGTTACTACTCAAGATCGATCTTTAGTAACAAACAATCCATACTCCGTGGCGATACTCCTTGATAGAATGACATCAATGGAATCAAGTGAGCTTTTGGTGTTACTTTGTGGTAGTATTCCTCAAGAATTTATCGAAATCATTTCAAAAAGATTGGAATATCAACCTGCATTTCTTGTGTCAGCTGCGAAGCGAGTGAAAATGCTTTCTTCGAGAAAGGAAAAGCCCATTTCTGAAACGTGGTCAGAAATGCTTGAAAGCATAAAGAATCGACACAAAGAAGAAGATTGGCCTTATTATATTTCAGCTTTGAATGAATCAACGTGTTCAAGGCTAGAGTCCGTGATCGAGACTACAATGAATCGAAGCGATGTCACCAAGGAAGCTTTTCATCTTTTAGTATTGGCAAAGGACTATGCTCTTCCTCTGGATTTTATCACTCGCTTTCTTGCCAGCCAACTGAACACTACGGAGAAAGATGTTGAGTCGGTTGTTCGAGATTCACCACTACTGCGTGTATGCAGCAATGGTAGTGTCGGTGTTAATGCAATAATATTTAAAATATTGTGTGACTTATTGGCATCCTCGGTAAGGTCAGAACGGATGATTTATCGTTTGAGACGACTTTGTGCGTTTTTTGTCGACAACACTCATAACGCTATCAGCGGCAAAGTATTCAAGCTGATGGCACCGAAGGTAATGCAGCATATCGCTTTGCTTGATCTGTGTTTTCCAGAGTACGAGGAACAAAGGAGTCTACATCACGAGCTAGGGAAAGCGTTCCTATGCGTTCTGGTAGATTACAGTACCGCCGTCCGTTGCTTTACGAAGGCAATTTCAATTTTCGAGAGATCCAACGATATAGCTCATCCTGAATATGCGCAGTTGTTGAACAGTTTAGGGAATGTTCTTCGGTTGACTGGGAGCATGACTGGGGCGTGGAAATATTTGTGCAAGGGATTAAAGGTGTTGAATGTAATCTTGCGTGGACATGTTAACGAAGATGTTGCAAGTTGTCTTAGCAGTTTGGGCCTGGTGTGCCTTTCGCAAGGTAAGCAGTTGATAGACTGAATATTTCATTGGTGTAGAACATATTCTTTGCTGGACCAGCTTTCAATGAATCAAGTTAGATTCAATAATACCACTAGCTGCCACTTGCTGTTTGATTTGCTCAATCAAGTAAACAGCATGCATCTTATCACATTATACAGTTTGGTATTGGCAATGGAAATCAAATTTGAAAGTTCTCGAACCTCGGCAATGTCTTGGATTGCCGAATCTTGAGCAAGAAATTTATTTACGCTGTTGCTGACGAGTTTGATTCACATGCTGGGTTCCATTGCTCGGGACTTAAATGCTCGACATCGCCAGCAACTTTAAAGAAAACGTAGTTTGTGATTACGGGTTGGCCTTGAATAAGCTCAGTGCATTTTGTATTGTTCGCAGGTGATTTGGATCGTGCTGGTGAACTGCATTATCGTGCGCTAGCGATACGTGAGCAGCTCCATGGCAACGAACATATTACGACAGCAACGAGCCTTAACAACATTGGTGGTGTGTACCACGAGCGAGGCGATTTGGCGACCGCCAAGAAGTATTACTGGAGGGCATTAGAGATAAAAGGTCAGTTTTTCTGTCTGTACCACATGCATGCGTGCACAGCGTAGGTTTCGAGGATTTGTTTGCATGAGCGCGATAAAGCCTGGTTCCCCTTGTGTCGCCGACGAGCAGCGACGAGAACTTTGCAACGTTGGCAATGTGTGATGACATTCTGATTGTCAGCGAACATTGCCGATACAATAAAAAATAGTGTGTTTCGTGCGATTTCGCCGATACTTTACCACAACCGACGGCAAACGAAAACTAGGCCTTGCCGATCGTCAGCAAAAATTACAAACGTGATGAGGACTAGGCTTATTTACTAAGAGAGATTTATTCGCTAAAGGAGAGACGAATGTCGCCATTTTCGAGATGAATCATGCTTTCGACGGATGTAGAAAAAGGATTGACAATTAATTGCTACTAATCCACTTAAAGGGACACTCTGGCCCTGAAACAATTTGCGCTTATATGAAAGTCCTTTGTCAGTAAATCTCGGGATTGTCATTCATTTGCCTCAAATCCTTTTCGTTAGCGAGATATGCCACTTTGTTTTACTGATTTTCACGCCATTTTGCCATCGCCATGTTT
>JAODVM010242065.1:0-29727 GCA_025400095.1 Phenganax marumi | reverse complement strand
AAATAGTTTTCTTGAGCAATAATGTTTCGAAGAGCGTTGATTTCGCCAATAATAAATCACTAATTTACAAAAAATTCGATCTTTTGGGATTTTTTTTGTACGTCGTGCGACGTATGCGACGTAGTCTGGATCCGCCCCTGGTTACAAATTTAGTTTATCTGCGGCAACAAACGTCCCACCAAGAGCTTAGGGACAAGGATAGTTAAAATTTCAGCCATTCTCGTATCCAGGACCACTGCAGGACCCGCAATCCATTTTGCGCAAAAATTTCGGGCTCTTTTCGGTGGCACAGTCGGCCAGTCGCTAGGACAAGCGCGAACGAGGATGCATGGACGAACACCAACGATTTCTATCCAGGCATACATCATGGGCTCAGTTTTCTAGAGCGTTCTCGTAACCATTGCTTCTCGGTATAAAAGAAAGTATCGTGCATTGTTTCAATTGAAACAAATTTTTGACCCATATCTATGTATGTCTCCTTCACCAGCATGCCTGTAAAAGCAACCAGTAACACAACAGTCTGGCACATGCACTGTTGGAGCATCTCTAAATACTCATAAAAACGAGTATTACATTGTAAAGTACATCTTTATTAGCTTGAATTTTATCAACAAATTGTGGGCTATAGGACTCGGTATATTTACACCAAAAAAAGTAAACTCAGTAGACATGAACTGCAACTATAACACGCTGTTTCTTCCAGCACAGTGCAGGCTTACAGAAATCGATTCCAGTTTTCAAAATATTTTTAAAAACAATTTCTTAATATTTCTGTACACTATATATTCCATTTTTGAATATGCATATTGTAAGATGAATGATAGCCATTAGTTTATTAGTGTTGGTTGTCCAGTTGCTGTTCTCTAAAAACATGTTGACCAGCATTTCATTGTCAGTCCATTTCGTATACTGTAACACAGACAATCCTGAAAGCATGTCTTATGAATTGTTTATGCGTATACAGCTAATGAGCTAGAAGTCTTTTCTGCGAAAGACTTATTTTCCACAAGGAGGGGCACCACATGGTTGTTGCATCATTGGGGGCATCATCCCCCCACCACACCCGCCAACACTTTGAGCACATCCCCCGGCAGCTGGCATCTGAGGCATGGCCGGAGAACAAGGTGATTGGGAGCATTCAAAAACATGCTGCTGTGTGTGGAAGGTCTGAGGTGGGGGTGGTGGGGGGATTGGAGCAGGTGGTGGTGCCGGAGGTGCGGGTGCCATATGGTGCACATGATGGTGATGAACTGTCGTAAGATGAGTTATCACTTGACCTTGATCCTGAGTACTACAGCAAGATTGTTGACATGCTGGTGCACACTGTTGAGGACATCCACCGCCGCATTGACCACCCATCTGTTGCATTCCCATCATACCATAACTTTTTTTGCGCGCTACAATGATGTGGAAACAGGATTGATGTAGTTGGGTGTGAAGAATTACAATGAAAGTGAGATGACCCTTTTTCTTCGAATATCAATGGAAGACGATTTGTTAACTGATCACGACAAAAAGTAGTATAATGTCGCCAAATAACATTATGTTTTTTAAACAGTATGGGGTTTGTTGTAGGTCGTTAGTGAACAATACCTTTCTCGTGCCGTTCTTGATCTTTTACTGACTTTGCAAACACTTGGAAAATACACAACGCTAGTAAAGCTGAAACAAGGGTCAACCTGAACGCCATTGCTACCTAGAAAGCAAGTACGGTATGAGTGATAATGATGGTTGTTACCTTATCCTTACGAAAGTTTACCAATGTTTGAAAGTGGAAAAATGGACAACTGCATAAACTAAAGAAAATCATCAAGTTATACGCCACTGAACAGTTTTTGTGTACGGGGAAGATTACGTTGCTTTTTCTTTTCTTTGGTACAAACAGGAACAGCGCGGTTATAGATAAAAAGCATGGGCCACTTTTTTGTCGAAAAACTTTTTTAACTTCTCCTGACAGCAAGAATGTATAGGTTAAAAACCGGGCCGGTTGTACGAAGCGAATTCAGCTTGAACGGTGGATAAACTCAAAATAGAAATCATATTTATGTATTCCTTGAACAACAAAACTGAAAGATTTTTTAACAGGCATGCGATAATTTGAATTCTAACGTATCCACCGTTTAAGCTAAACGGGCTTCGTACAACGGACCCAAATTAGAAACGAAGTAATCCCCAAGACAAAATGTACTCAATAATAACTGTGAAAACTGTTGAACATGCATCTGCAGTACAAGTATAAATATTGGAAAATAGTGACGTCAAAACATTTTACAACTAAAAGTGGAATGCGCTTGATTCTGCAATAGACATGGACACCATCATAAATGAGCCAAAATGATAAAATGTACTTATTAGACCCAGTCTGTTTTAAATAGTGACAAATATCTTCTGTTTCCAGTGTAATGCAACTTAATTTTATCCACAGTTTTGTAGTTATATCCTAGCCTAATAGATTATTTTTATGTATCATTGGTGAATACGAAGATATTGTAGAGTTCGGCCGAATCCTGTTTAGAAAAGAAGGCAACCAACTGTTTGCTTCCTTTTGCATCTTTTATTCGCTTTTAACACAACATCATAATTTCTATCATTACCAAATTATTTTGCCCCTATTACGATTTGCTTTTTATAATTTTAATGGCACCAGTAAAAAACAATAATTATAATACTGCAATAACCCAACATGTAAATATTGTACTATAATAACTAACAAAATTTGATAACCAAAAAACAGTCTCAGTTGGTTTTGAGCAAAAATAAATTACGATCAGAATCGGGAAGAAACATTGTGAAGTAACTAAACCTTGTCAGGGAAGAGAAGATAAAGCAATGGTTCTTACCTAGCCAGTTGGTTCTTCTATAACGTTGACGCCTGGAATATTTCCTTGAAACAAAAATGTATTTCCAAATTTCTTGAGTAAAGAAGGATAGAAAAACGACAGTCCTCGGAATACGACTTTGCTAAGGAAACGGGTACTCAGTGCATGACGTGCTTTGAGAAAACTGCAAAACAAAACTTGTCATGCTCCATTGCTTGCATCATTCAACCATAAATAACCGACGCAACGCATCGTTACGCTCATTTAGTTCAGCCCATCACCTCCTTGTATACTGAGGAGTGTGAGTTAAGTTACGATACTAATTTGGAATTTGAGAATAACTCAAAATCTTGCTTTTTATTTTTAACAGAGAAAACCTGAACCACACTAACGACAAATGTTTTCCTCTTGTTTTTTGTCAAAGCAAAATGAAAATGTTAATTAGCAAAATTTGTTTTTGTTTGTCATGTTCGTATACTTTTGTTATACTTATGCAACAACTCTAGCGCTTAAAAATCATTTTACGACTTTTCGCTTTTCAACAGACATAGAGGAGCTTGGTTATTAAGGAATCAAGAGATTGGCAAAAGGATAGCTGTTTTGTTGAAAGTATGGAGCCAGGATATATTTGTAACACCAAGAGAATAATAAAGATTGATTGAAACAACAGATGAATTATTAATCACGATGGAACGGGTGGAGCAGCGCTCTTTAAAAGAGCACCAGTTTTTTCCGTTTGTTTTCATATTAAAGTCCAAAATCACGGTAATTTTGATAAATAAATTATTAGCAACAGTAGTCTGATCGCTCGCCCGTTTGCTCCAATTTAAACTTTAGCCAAAAATTTAGATTGTTTTCGCCCAACAACCAGAGACTTCCATACGAAGGTATGATTTATAAAGTTATTGAGGTGTAAAACTTATATAGCACAATGTTGAAGTGTAATTTCAGTGATCATGCACATTTTAAGACTACTTTTCATGGTATCTTCATTCATTTTATGTCTTCCATTACCTAATGCATGCGCTCGGGTTAAAGTAAAACTTAGTAGATGTAGTGATTGGATGCAAATGTATTTACAAAATATTCCCACACTCAGTAGCATCATCTACGTCTGTCACTCGTTCGACTTTAAATTTTTTTATAGTCGTCTTAATCAAGTATGCCATCTAGAAGACTAAGCCTATGTCTTGGTGTCTTGTTCATAACGAGTGCCATTTTGGCCAAATCAGTTCATAAAAAAGGTTAGTGCAGAGACAATTGCATCGTATTACACGAGTATGAATGATTACAATAAATATCTCATTAGTGTAATGGACAACATGTATAGTGTACAATGATGGATCAATGAAAGCAGTAAATGCAACAATATAAATATAAAATATGAATCAAGGCGGCGTAACTGTTGTATCATTTTAATTTGGTATCACAGGAAAGAAAGAATCTAAACTTTTTAAGAAACAAATTGGATGTCCAGGCCAATGTCCATCGTCTTGTGCGCCTGCGTGTCAGTCATCATGCTGTGGGGCTGGAGGTGCTGGGGGATACCCTGGAGCTGCTGGTTACGCTGGTGCAGCTGGGGCTAACAATGCAGAACCACAGTATAAAGGTGGTCCCGCACCAATCGCTCCTCCACCCATGCCACATGGAGTAATGCTGCCAGCCGCCCCTCAGCCACCATGCCCACCTACACATATCTACAACACACAACATGACGAGACTCATGAGTGGAAACAACCTCCAACTCAGAAACCACCTCCACCCATGCCAGTCCCAACACCACAAAAGATCAACACCATCCAGCATATCATTCATCATCATCAAAAACCACCCCCACCACCTAAGCCTGCCCCACCTCCGCCTCCCCCAAAACACAATTACCAAACAGTGAATTGCGAAGATCACGCCTGGGCACCAATCCCCCCACCTCCACCAGTTCCAGCTCCACCTCCCTCTCCCAGAGCTACGAACAAGTTCATTCACACTATTATACATCACCATGTAGAACCTCCAGCCCCAGGACCCCCACCGTGCATGCCACCACCCTGCATGGGACAAGCACAGAATTGCTGCGGAAAGTAAAGCTTAGCGAACAAAATTGTACAGGATGTAACACCTCTGAACATTATACTTTGTCGATGTCGCACGCAACTTGGCAATTTTATGGGCATTCTGGAGCCCTTTATAAACGTTGAACCTCCCTGAAACTGCTGCATAGCATTTACGAAATGAGTCGATGATTCTAGCACCTCTAATTTGCTAATAGATTTTTGCGTTTTTTTGCGTAAAATGACGTTTTAATACTGGACATACAAAATGCAAATTTTGATACTGCAAAGTGTATATAGTATTGAATAACTGGAGTTACATAAATCACTTTTTACTAATACGTGACGTCTTTTCTTTCTCGAGTTCATTGCAATTTGCAAGCGCCGCTTATCCAGCTCTCTTGACCGCGCTCTTATTTTTTATTAACATAATTCAATTGTACTCCGCGTCATTGCGTTAATTTAAAAATATATTTTTGTCACTCCAATGTTATACAATCAAATACCTAGTATTTTTACATCTATATATTACGCTATTAAAGTCTACACTTGCTTGTTCAATCGATATCAAGGAATTAAAACTAGGGGTACTGTTCGTCAAATGTTGCCGATTTTTACTGCGTCAGTACATGGAAATATTTTTCGTTTTGTTTGGTATAAAAAGTGGCATTACGACACAACAAGCATTCCTAAAATTGCCGAGTCATTTGCTTCAGTAGATGAAAAAGAATATTTGAAAGACCAATAGAAGGAGCAACAGTTAGCTTGTGCAAAATATTAAAACGCGAAGGCTTGCATGTGAAAAATGCTTTATGGCTTTACGAAGGAACTTCGTTTATCCATCAACTGCCGCAGCCGCGCGATCAGCCACAACGTTCCTGTAAACTTCACTCACATAAAATAATACTAGCAGCGCAATGACAATGTCGTCAAGAAAACCTAAGAGTCCAAACGCAGCTTCAGACAAAATATCCACCGGCGAAAGAAAGTACAACAACGCTGCGATAAAACATAATACAATTCGAAAACGCAGGACTAAAACTAATCCAGAGCCAGAGAAAAACTCATGAAAGAGCTGTCCAAGTAAGGTCGGCAAATCCCAAATGTAATCCATAATCTGCAAAGCAAAAATAAGAGTTATTTTCAGGAGGAAGAAATTTATCATGATTACATGGATCTGAAGAGCCAAGCTGCCATGATGACATGAATCCATGAATCTGAAGTAAAGAATTACCATGATCACATGGATCTGTTCAAAGAGGAGATTACGATGATTACATGGATTACATGATCTGAAGAGCATTACCACGATCGCATGGATCATAAGGATCTGAAGAGGAGAATTACTATGACCACTAGGATCACAATTGTGATTACATGGATCTGGATTACATGGATTACATGGACCTGGATTACATGGATCTGAAGATTACATGGATCTGAAGAGATGATCACATGAATAACATGGATCAAAAAAGAAGAATGACATGATCACATTGATGACAAGAGCAGAACTACTATGATGGCATGGATCTGAAGAGAAGAATTTCCATGATTTGAAGAGAAGAGCTACCATAAAACACAAAAACAGTGCATCATTGAAAATGGCAATATGAGGATATGCTTACTGATCGAGGTTCATTAGAAAACCTTCTGTTATACTGATGTACTGAATTTTGAATATTGGTTGACTGTTCAGTTATTTCTGCTTCATTGAAACTTATAAATAGCATTGTTATCTAAATAAAGAAAAATGAGGATATTAGTTGATTCGACTCAGTAAAAGTCCATCATCTTCATTCTTCAACAACATGCAAACCTGTTGTCTGCAAACAGGACAAATCATTGCCCGATATGGAAATCTCGTATGCCAATAGGTTGTTAAACACTGACCTAAAAAAAGGTGCTTAACATTTTAATAGTAGACAAAGCAATACGATGATATAATCAGCACCTAGCCAAGAGGATGCTAATACGTTTCTCAGAGAGGAAAAACCCTTCTCAACTTTCAAGCAATGTTCTCATTCAGTATCATTGATCGGCATTGGTTGGTTAGACTCACCACAAAAGCCATGTCCACAGTTAGTTACTATCAAATAATGTGGTGGCATTAAGCATATGGGACAAGGTTCACCATCATTGATATTTCTAGGACGAGTTCTTTCATTGCTCTCATCGCTGTGCATCCCAAGAGTCTCTCTTGTTGCTTGTACGTTTGCTGCCTCATCAGGGTGTATTTGAATGCCATAAGATCTTTTTACAACAACAGAAATAACTATAGGTATAACTAGTGCAAGAGAAGCTCCAAGCCCGATTAAAACTTCATTCCCTACTCCTTCAATGTATGCTTCCGGAGCCTTATCACTTTGTCTTGACATTCCTGTAATAATTCCACCATGCACTCATGCGACGGCCATTTTGGTACTGAAACTAATTGAACTTCTCTTTTGAAATGCACTTTTCTATCTATCAAATGGCGACATTTTACGAAAAAAAGAACTCCAATGATTTTCATTCCAAAATGGGAATGAAACCTCTCCGGAACTTCGCAGTTTACATCACACTACACTAAACTTCAATCGAACCTGTGAAAAAGCCAGAAATGATTAATTTGCAAATTGCAATAATGTTCACCTGAAGGATGGAACAAGTGTCACACATTTCTTTCCCGGGATCTTCTCGGAAACTGCCGGACAACACTCGTGTTACACACAAGGCAGTTTCTTGTCAATGATTTGGCCCAGAGTCTATGTTTTAAATTTAGTCATTTTAGTGGTATAATATGAATTCAGAAGCATTAGACAAACGTATTCTTGCTGTATTAGACACGAAGAGTACTGCTGATACTCTGGAATTAGCCAACGAGTGGACAATCAATCATCAAGCCATCGTTGGTGCTGTCAAAAGTCTTGAAGTTTTAGATGAAGTGAGTATGAATGATTCATCAATCACACGCACCTTCCCACCTAATTACTGCTTTTAGTCCTTGTAGAATTTCCACGCTTGTATTCTCATTGCTTTTATAAATAAAATTAGTACACGTTGTTAGACAAAGTAATTAGTAATTGAGTAAAGACAGGATGGACTGTGGTGTAATCACTGTAGCATGCCTCAGTCAGTTAACCCAGGAAGAGGCAACTTGCCCAAGAGCACCTCCTTGTTTCAAGGGACATTTTTGCATCTTTTGAGTTAGCAAGAGAAATTCTTTTGCTAAAATGTATCCATTCAAATGATCACATTTTTGTAAAAGAAAGAAAAAACTTGAGTAAACAAAAGCCATGGCCTTAGGCCTTTGTTAAAAGTGTACAGTTCAAGAATATGTAAATGGTGTGTAAGTTGAGCGGTGCAGCTGTGAGTATGAACAGTGAATTTAGTTCCACCTTGGAGTAAACTTGAAGCAGGTATAAATAAGTGTTGATGTTGGTATTTTAATACTATTTTTTGGTGCAGAGTATTAGATAGTGTTGGATGGCCTGTTCTTGAGAGTTGAAAATATTTGTCTTACAGGTAATTCAGGTAGAACAAAAAGAATGTAAAAGTTTTAAACTATCTACAGAGGGTGAAGTAGTTGCAAAGAATGGAAGTCATGAGGCTGTTGTATTTGCTCATGTTCCTAAAGATGAAGGCATTTCACAAAAAGATCTCATGGTGAGATTACTAAATTTCAACTATGTAGATTTGGTGCTTTTAAATGCTTGACCAGAAACATCATTTTGGGCTTAATTCTACAAACAACAGAATACGTACCTAAATTTTCTAGAGTTCATGTGATTGTGCCAAAATTGGTTTTAATAAAGCTATGGCAAAGGGATGGTTGTCAATTGATAAAAAGGCTGAAGGAGGTCCAAAAATTATGAGAAAGGTATTAGAAACTGCTAGATGATATGCATTATTTATGAAATGTTCAAATACAATAAATTTAGTGAGATATCCAAAAGTACTGTTACATGTGTATCAAGTATTAATTTTCTCAAAATGATCAGGTTTTAGAAATTGAAGATAACGTGAAATGTGATTTAAATAAAATAAAACGTGGGCATATGGAGGATATTAGTGATACATCATTGAAAGATTATCAAAAAAGGAAACTTGTGGAGGCAATGTAAGATTGTATGTAGGAATATAGTTGTTGGTTCTTGTTTGTCCTGTACATTTCTCCTGTAAGTTTTGCTACTATAAACTAGGTGCAGTTTTAATTTTATACCCATTTATTTGTTAACTAGAAAAAGTACTACAATTGAAGGCAAATTTGTTTTCATAAAGCATGTTTTGGCAGCTTTTGTACTTATAGTGTGATGTGTTCAATTTGTAAAATTTTGTCATGTAGAGTTATAAAGAAGTACATTGTGAAAAAGGGGGCAAATTTTACTACAACAGCAAGTAAACTAGCAGCAGATTTGACAGCAGATATGTTGGCAAGGTATTCTAAATTGCAATAGTACTCATCAGTATAGCATATTATGTTTTTCATTGAGCAGATCATTTAGTTAATTATTTATTTAGCAATGAGTGGAAGACAGCAAAATTCAAGGAATATAACTTTGATGCCCAAGGTATTGCGCCTTCTGGTGGTTACATGCATCCTTTAATGAAAGTTCGTGTTCAATTCAGGCAGATCTTCTTGGAAATGGGGTAAGGGACTGTAGTGAATCATGGCTACTCTGCACCTCTTTCATCTGTGTTGTTGCCTGGCAGTTCTTCAAAATATCATTCAGTGCTTATAACATGAGCATCTTGGGTACCATATTAGCCTAAAGTATCATGCCTTAATATTTGAACATTTTCTTTTTGCAGCTTCACAGAGATGCCTACAAACAATTTTATTGAAAGTTCTTTCTGGAATTTTGATACTCTCTTTCAACCACAGCAACATCCAGCAAGAGATGCACATGACACTTTCTTTATTGACAGTAATTGCAATACTCTTTTTATGTATACTATAGTGTTTAAAATTGTATAGCCTTATGGTACCATTAGGCTTGAAAAGCTAGATCATTTGGCATGTACGTTATTTGACGTTACAATCCAAGTGCTTGGGTATCGGCAGAGGACGATGAAAAAATAATCATCAAGTTCAAATTTTTATTTTGTTATACAGATCCCAAATATGCGAAGCTTGAAGATATTCCGCCCGAGTATATTGAAGCTGTGAAGACTGTGCACCAGCATGGAGGTTATGGCTCACAGGGGTAAGCATACGTTACCCTCAAACTTTCGGAAAAGATATTGCAAGCAACTGGCCGTTATATCATAATGACATATAAGATGCGTGTTGTTCTAGTTACCAGTATGAATGGAAGTTGGAAGAGGCAAAGAAAAATATATTACGAACACATACTACTGCTGTTAGTTCAAGGATGCTCTACCAGCTTGCTAAATCTGTGAGTTCCTTTGGTGACACGACGTTTTTTGACTCATGAGTGAACAATACCATTTTTACAAGGGGAGGAAAACATCATTGAACAAGCACAGTGCGCCAACAAGTGCTATGGATCCTGAAAAATTTTTATTGTCTCTGCTTTTACTAAGCATACTATCAATTCATACAATATTTCCCCATTGCTTAATTTTTGTTATCCTCTCTCTAACCACCTGTATGTAGTCTACACTAAAATGCTAAAAGGTCACAATTTTTCAGTTGGCTGATTTTCAAATTTTCGTTCATCTTGTAGAAAAACATCCCAGCGAGATACTTCTCAATCGATCGTGTATTCAGAAATGAAACCCTTGATGCGACACATTTGGCAGAATTTCATCAGATCGAGGGATTGGTTGCTGATTACAATTTAACATTAGGAGATCTCATCGGTGTTTTGCATGCGTTCTTTAAAAAACTGGGTGAGTAAGGACAGTGAAGGTGAATTTGTGGGGCGACTTGGGACTTAGATTCCTTCGTTAGCTTGTCTTTTCCTTGCGCCAGGGTGTAATCGTAAGGTCTTGCGGGAATATCTCCTTCGATTATCTAATTCGCGACCGAAAGAAAAAGGGTTCTTTTAGGTTTCCTAGCCTGCGTCACATACGCTGGGCTAATTTCAAAAGATGTATAGTCGGTATTTTTTACAAAGTTTTGCAAAGTTTTTCCCATTTGGACAAATAGTTTTTCGCTTTTCCCTTTCATTTCTCGACTAATTGGTTATTAAAGTGCTGTATGGTATATACAGCCCATGCACATCAACCACAATACAGTCTACATTATATTTACTAATGTTCCTGTTCTTTAACTGTCGACCCTTCATCTTCGAGTAAGCAGTAATTGCTGTTTATGTATAGGAATGGATAAACTTCGTTTTAAACCAGCGTACAATCCTTACACCGAACCAAGCATGGAAATATTTGGATACCACGAAGGTAATTTCAACTGCGAAGATTTTCACCAATATTTCTGTGCTCGTATACACTTGAGAGATCGTTTTGGTTAAACATGCAGTGTTGTCACCTTATGATTGTACTCGTGAATATTTAGGTCTGGGAAAATGGGTCGAGGTAGGCAACTCAGGAGTGTTTAGACCAGAAATGTTGCTTCCTATGGGCCTTCCAGAAAATTTGACAGTGATCGCTTGGGGTTTATCTCTTGAAAGGTACGTTGTACACTGTTTGTGTATATTGCACATTGCATGCTTCTCATTGCTTGCGCGCTCAGCGCAGTACGCACTTTTTGCATGCACTGCTTGAGCATTGTCTTACATTCAGGATACCATAAGGCCCGTTTACACGGGCGATTTTTGCTACAATTTTTCTCCTTTTGGCGTATGTGATCGAGTAGGTTGACTGAGAAGTGCATTGGCAAAAGTGTTAGACCAAGTATATTCGCCAGCTATCCACTTTTTCACATCGTTCAACGGGAGAAAAATCATAGACTGAACAATTCTAGTTTTCTACCTTAGGCCGACTATGATAAAATATGGTATATCAAATATTCGAGATCTCTTTGGACATAAAGTTGATCTAGAAATGGTGAAGAGAAATCCTATTTGTAGATTGGATTCCTAAAATGAACTGTACAGAACTGATAGTTATTTGTAAATTTGACAATGTGCAAGGAAACAAAAGTTTTAAATTTGTGAATGTTTTCGTGCAGTGATAAGTATGACATCACTTTTGCGAGCTTCATTGACACTAGTGCACCTTACCATGCGACTACGTTTCAAAAATTTGGAAAAACTACCCATACAAGAAAAACATGAAACGCGTACAAATGTTATTTGTACGAGTTTCTAATAAACAACTCGAGGATTCTAACAAACTAAAATATATAATTCATGAAATCTGTCCGACAATTGAATTGACAATATACCAGAGAAACCGACAGGAAAGATCGAGTCTTCTAATACACCACCAAACTAGTTAGTTGTACTGCTGGTACAGAATAGTACTATTTTTCAGTTGTGATGATCTCATGCCATCGTGTAAGGTTCCGCGTACGTTTGGTATCAAGCACAGAATGCAAATCTACTCATGTAGATTGGCATTATGCCCTTGCTTAGTAGTCTGGCAGCGCCACACAGCCCTACGAGACATTCTCCACACTAGTACTAGCTTTAGACGGTGCAGAATCGCCGTTTTGAGCGTGCGTCGTTGTACGTTGTTCCTCTTGTCGTTGTTTCTTCGCGGGAGCTTCGCAACTTTCCGTGCTTTCTTCGTCTTCTTTTGATTTCCGCTTTTAGAAAAGAAATGAGTAGACAATGGATGACATTATTCTTATGGTTCGATAAACGTTGAGACGTAGCATGTGTGGCGTTACCGATCGCTCAACCTGCTCGCAGGCTCATTGAGCGTTGAAACAAGTAACAAGAGATGTACCTTTTGTTTCCTCACAAGGTGACTGATATCATTTACTGGTTTAGCCTGTAAAGTTAGACCAATCACAAGCATGTCAGTCAGTCAATCAGCTAGTACCTCCGTCATGTCGTATAGTTCACCCGCGATAAGAACTTACTGTATCCCCTGAAGTAGTCGAGCATGTAGACGGTGTACTTTCGCCTCCAAATGAACCAAAGCTCAGCTACAAGGAGGAAAATACACTATAGCTGTCTAGCCGTAGATCCCATTCCAAATTAAACGATGATAACTATTTTTTTTGGTCTTTGAAACACCCTTTTTGATAAGATATTCAGTTATCACAAGATTGCTGAATATAGAAGCGAAGAGACGCACTTGGCTAAGCAATGTTAGAAAAGCTCAAAGAGAAACGGAAAACAATACCTTTTCTTTCATATTACTTTTCAATCTTTCCATTTCATTTTTTGCATCAAGACACTGCAAATACGAGCACAGTAGCAGTGAAGCAAATCTCAACAAGTTCTAACAATGGCCTTCCTGATAGAACTATCCTGGGAGACAGTACGAAAGACAATATATTTGACATTTTTCGCTAACCTTTTCCCTAATCTCAGGTAATAAATCCTCCAGTTCAGAGACTTCTTTTCTGTCTTTGACCAAGGGATCATCATCTGAAGCCTTGCCTTTACCTTTGTCTTGCTGCTCAGCTACTTCAATCCTGCTTTTAATATTCTTCAAACGTAACTCAAGAACTTCAGTTGCATTTGCATAATGACTAGCCGATTCTTCAAACAACATGGAAAAGGTGTATGCCAAACCTAAGTTGTAGTAACTTCAAAAAAGTCAAGAAAAAATTTTTTCTTTAATGTCTGCAATATGTTCAAGCAGAAGAAACTGGAAATACTCCGCTTTACTGACGTTCACAATCTTCTATAGAAAAGCAAGCAAAAATTTTTTTCAAAAGATACGTCTCTGCGAGAAGCCTGTCATCTGGTTTCAACAAGTTCTTTTGAATGTTCAGACATTTCATCAATTCGCTTACAGCACCTGAGAATTGCTCTGTTAAAATAAAGTCACAATAAAATGTCACACAAACATTTGTATCATGTCGTAAGTGATATTAAATTGCAATATACTGCATGTACCTTGCTCCATGTGTATTTCTCCCAACAGTAAGTGGGCTTGAGCCAGCTTTAACTGCACTTCTGTACTGCTATTTCTAAAAATTTCAGTACAGCATTGCGGTTAATTCTAGTTGGTTTTCCATTCTAGAATAGCCATGGTAAACTCACATAATCATGGTAAAAAGTTGCTCAAAAATCAAGATACCCTACTTAGTGGTATATAATACTGTGGTGCATATCCTGTGCTTCATATATTCATACTGCAAACCTTTCAAAAATTATTCTTGCTAACTCAAGTGTTTCCCAAGCAAGTTGTATTGTAGAAACTGGGCCATTATCTTTTGTCTGAAAATACATACATAAGAAAATGAACATGAATACTCCTATAAAAATTTTTAGAAAAGAACTTTTTTAGAAAAGAACTTTTTAGAAAAGAACTTTAGAAAAGAAATTTTTAGAAAAGAACTTCAAGTAGATATTGGTACAGTATTGGCATAAGCAGTTAATTTACACCTACAGTATTGTACCTCATCACTATCAGCATTGATGTCTTCATCATTTTCTTGTTCATTTTCTGTCATTCTTTCACCTTCCTGTTGTTTTGTCACATTTTCCTGTCTTTCATCTTTTGGTCCCTTCTCTTTTAGTCCTCCCTCTTTCTTTTCTTTCTGTTCTTCACTAACAGCTTCATCCACTTCTTTCTTCTCTTCACTCATACTTTCCTTATTGCCCTCACTTGCACTTTCAGAAACACTTTCTTGCTTCAGTTTGTCACCACCAATGGACTTCTCCATTTTGTCTTTATTTCTATCCTCTGCCATTTCTTCCCTAGCACTTTCTGCAGTTTGCTCAACAGCTGGTTTCTCATCATTAGCAACTGCAGCAGTGCTGTCAGGGACTGTGCTAGAGTCATCTGAAGATAACAAATACACTGTTAGCATGAATCCGATGGAAGTGAGGTGTATTATGTCGTAATACGTAGGTTAACATCAACACCATTCGCAAACTCACACTCATCTGTGCCCATATTTATGTCATCATCACTGTCCACCTCTTCTTCTGCTGCTGTACAAAATACATGTTACTGTAACACACATGAAAACTAGATAACCAGTAGTCATAATATATATAAAAGCATTTAAGCATGACGTGTCTTGCAGTCTTTCAAGGCAAGATTACCTTCTTTAATGGCACTTCCCAACACTCCATTTTCTAGTCTGACATGACAAATAGAGAAAGTATTGAAATGATATATAGAAGATATTTAAAATAATGTAAACTCGGTACAATTGCAGAATACCCCGCCACAATGGGTTAGGGTTAGGATTGGGTTAGTGTCAGGGTCAGGTTCAGTATTGAGTAACAGCATTTGGCAGGGTATTCTGCAATTGCTCCGTAAACTCTATGGTAAACAGAAATGTATTACCTAGCCAGTTCTAAAAGACTTTTACCATACTGAAAATGAACATCACCACACTCATCAGATAGGGCACCATATTTGTTATTCCTACAATATAGATTCCCAGAAAGATGAGCACTGAGAAACAATTAAAAACTATATCTCTTAGTAAAGTGTAAGATAAATTGTTGGGTAGTACAATCATCGAAATAATATAAACCAGAAGTAAAGTTTGTTGGCATTTTCAAATGGCAGTTTTGACAAACACAGTGCATTATTGAAAAAGGTGAGGTAGGACTGGCAAAGTCACAATTTTCAAGTTTGTAAACAGGGCTGTCCTCAGGAATATTTACAGGGGGTGTTGGGTAACGTATGCGGATTGACCAACAAAATTCTGCCGACCAATGTAGAAATTTTGTTGACTGAACCCCAGCATGAAATTCTTCCACCCCTCCTCCCTTGGTAGCCCTGGGCCTGTTTGTAGACATCAAAGACACCTAGATTTGAAGGTTTGCAGAAAAGGATGGAGAGTCCAGTAGATAACTTCAGTGTGCAGTACAAAATCTATCATATCAGTGGAGGGGAAAACGCGTACAAGAAATTTCCATTATTGCAGTACAAACTTTCCAGTCTGAGCAGGCACAAAGACTTTCTTCGGATGCACATATCTATTCTGCAGAGTTTTTGTTTCTCTAAATTTCACTCTTCTCATCATCTTGTACTCACAGCATGAAACAAGCTGTTTCAAAACATTTCGTTGCTTCAACAATCTCATCACACACGAAATGCCGTTTTCCTTGGCTCATCAGTTTGTTCACCTCGTCTTTGCTAAGCAATAAGAACACAGTACAAACTTGAGAAAACAGATCAAATTGAAATTGATAATTTAATACAAATGATTCTATACTGAATCACACGCTTTAGTGTGTTCACTGTGTTGGGAAGCACAATGAAAAATTATTTGCGCTAAAAATAAGATGTCAAATGCACGCACCTAAAGGTAGCATCTGACAACGTTGGACATTCTTCTTCTACAGAAACCATTTCGAATAAGTAGAAGTAAATGCAGCTCTTCGAAAAGTCAATGTATATGATAAGTTCAGGAAAGAAACGACGAAACTTTCTGTCTTTCCCGCGAAGTAATGTTCCCGCGTTAATTATGTACATAAGAGCCTGCGATACCTGTGGTCAAGATTGGACTGTGGATTGGAGTCATTGGACGTTTTCGGGACAAAAACGAAATCTTGGTATTTGAAAGGGTCGTTTTCATCTGCCCTGCCACTGCTGTAGCTGCTGTTTGGAACAAACATGCATTTTGTAGGCGCACGTGAAAGAAATTAAAGGGATTTTGTGCATGAAAGTATTTAGAACTCTTGAACTAACATTGAAAGTATGCTCGAATTTTTACAAAAAAGAAAGACAATACAGGCATAAAAGCAGTAAACACAGTAAGCCAACGCAGGGCGCAGGCTGCAAGCAGCATGCAGCAAGCAACCTCTTTCACGCCCTGTTCCCGGGCCACCCTGGCTAAAAAGCAGAAAGCCAGAAAGCCTAGGGTGGAAACCTGGAAACGATGTTGTTAGCATAGAGCCTTTGTTGGGCATTTTTTCCTCCTCAATCATTCCTTATCTATTCTTTAGAACCTAGTGAAAAACTATATCAAAGTATTTCGTGTTTTTGTTTTGTGAGAAAAGGATTTGACCATTTGACAGAAAAACAGTGGAAATACACAGTTGATATTTAGAGCTCAGTGGTAGCTTCTGATTTGTTTTCACATTTCTCACAGTTTAGGCTGTCATGCGCACTAACATTTCGTTTAACTTTCCTTTCCGCAACCGCCATTGATCAGATCATCCTCGTGGTGTAGATACAGACAAAGTTTATTATTTTCTGGCCATCAAAGCCCTGTTATTTGGGTCGATATAAATCCTTTTTGTTCATGAAATTATAGAGTAGTGCATAGCATATCAGGTAAGCTATCCGATGCACTTTCTTGGCTAAACATAGAGGTGAATGATATCCTCAAAGTTAAGAGTGTATAAATTTTATATTTATGTATTGTAAAAATAATAGACTGACGTCCTGTTACGATTACACCCAACTAGTCCAAGTACATGTCTGTTATGATTTGTAGAAATACATGACAATGTTAGTCAGTTTCAACTTTGTTCCTCCTAACATTACGCCATTAGCTACATATTTTAATACAAAAAAGCCACATTAATTAAACTATAAATGCAGTAACATTTGACTTCGTGTTGACTCAGTAAGCATACTCCATGGGTTAACAGTATGACATAATGTTGCTTATATTAAACTTATCATCATTATTCAGTGTCCACTTCTCACCATAACAAATGTTTGTTGAAAATGAGCTTTACATGTAAGCATAATAAAAATGCTTGGGACACATGACATGAAAATAGTTTTTTCAGAATAATCCACCATGAATCCAGATAAATTAACCAAACTACAGAATCAAGTTCGCATAGGAGGAAAGGTAATCCATGTGCCAAAAATCCAGTTGTATTACTCTATAGTAATATTAATTTTTTGTTGTGTGGAACTTTTTCCCATGATGAGTAAAATGGTTAATATTAACCAAAATGAAATAATGAAAGTGCATATTATGCAATTAAGAGTGAGGCAAAACCTGCCATGATCGTCAGTATACTATTGCATCAGTTTGCATGATCTTGTTAATAGGGTACTCCTCGCAGGAAAAAAAAGGTTGTACATAAAACAGCAACTACAGATGACAAAAGATTACAAAATTCTTTAAAAAAGCTGGCAGTTAATAATATCCCTGGTATTGAAGAGGTATGATTAGTAACTTGTTGTTCAGTGGAGACCAAGAAATGCAGTTAGTTGTGTTCAGACTGTTTAAATTTTATGCAGCTATGGCACTTTCACATTGTGTCAACATATTGTTCTTGAAGCAGAATTAGTTGAGCTTTGCTTTATGGTGAACAACTGTCTTTTGTTTATCTTGTAGGTTAATATGATGAAAGATGATGGCAATGTGATCCACTTTTTGAATCCTAAAGGTGATTACTGGCAACATGTCATTTCAACACATGATGATAAATTTTAGATGGTCAATTTAGAAAGCTCTTAGAAACCTTAAAATACGGATTAATACATTATTGATTTCTTTCTTAGTTCAAGCCTCACTAACTGCAAACACGTTTGCTGTTCAAGGTCATGCTGAAGTTAAACGTGAGCGCTTCACACTGTTTAAAATGTAGCATTCTTTAGTATACTCATCGTTTTCTAAGTCCTGCATGTGGTCTTCATTTTCAGCTTTGAGTGACTTGTTGCCAGGAATTTACAACCAGCTGGTAAGTTCTTAAAAAGTTCTGCTGTTTATTTGTGTTTAGAATAAAAAATTTTACGTTTTTTTGTGCTTTAGGATCTATCTAATTTGCCCACCAAACTTCCAGTTGGTAAGTTTCTCTTCTAGCCACACATTTCTGAAGTAACTGCAAACATATTCTCAATGCAACTCTTTCTTGTAGTGTCTCCCAGTGAAATCACAGCTCTAGATGATGCTGATGATGAAGTGCCAGGTAACACATACATGCTTGCAGAGTAAGATACTGTGAGTGTTTTTCATACTTTGGATGTGTACTTGCTCATTATTTAGACCTTGTGGAGAACTTTGATGAAGCATCCAAGAATGAAACGGTGTAAATCTAACATTTTTAACGTTGGCATTGAATAACAACATTTGGATCATTCTTGGGCGAATGGCACAGAACATTTGTATTGACAAACTCTAGCCAAATTTTTATTTTGTTTACTTTTCATTGCCGGATTAGAAGTACTGTGATCATTTTGTAGTTCGGATCAAAAATCTAAACGTGAAGAATTCATTGAAGAATAAAATTTTCGACTATATGAACTTTGCTATTTATTAGTTTCGCTTCCTAGGTAGACAAGGGACCTGCTTCTATCATGGTTCTATTCAAAACTGGCTGCACCCTGAACATGTACATCTTTCTACAAATACTGCAAGTGAAGTTATCTACAACTTTAATAAAATTTTACGTCTGTACAGCATAGTTATGGCTGCGTGCAACGCAAGTAAGTATATGTTCATTATTACAAACGCCAACGTTGGCGATGCGTGGATCGTTTCTATCGATAAATTAACTGCACCAGTAAGTAAATTTGCCAAAAGGAAATAGCCAAGAAGATTGTAATTCAATGCAGCAATAAGACATGTGCAACTATCGTTTATATTATCCCTCTGTGCATCTCTCTTATCAATAATTCTTGAGAATGGTGATTTCAAATCACGTTTCCGATGTATTATCAAAGGGGGTCCGGAGTGGACCTCGTCTTTCTCACTTGACATCTGTGTACGTCGCCAGGATTCTGTACCTCGCTTTGTGTCGTCATGTGAGGTGTCTTTAGTGGATGAGCAAACCCAACAACCACCGGGATATTGAAAGAACGTTTGTTTAGGCCCAAATACAACCAGTAAAATATCCACGCTAAGGAAGATCGCTAGTAGTAGTATGTTATAGCCGACCTATAGAACAAGACAATATTTCTAAGCGTATTTAGGCCTGTAACTATCAGTGAACGGTCTCGTTTGAAGATTGAACTTAGCATGCGTTAACGAAAGAAACACCGATGAATTATCTGTGAATTATCGTATCTAACCTGCCATAAAACAAAAGGAAAATTAGCGAGACGTCTTGATATAATTCGCTCGGGACTAGACATATTCCCCCACCACCACAACATTGACCAACTTGACACGACAATACACATGAACCATGCAAGTAACTTCAGCAAAGCTGCAGCACTAGCGTATCTAAATTGATATATAAATATAATTATTTTCTACACATTAATATTGCAGCCAAGGTTTCATCAAATGAGTGCAACTTAGTAAAAAGTCGCAATTCACAACCCAAGGTTTCATCACTGCGACCAGTGTAGTCGTGATGAGAAGTGTTGATCGAGTGTTCAGACACTTCCATTTCATTTCCACTTTTATTCTCTCTTCATTGACTCCAAAAAAGCAGTAAATAGACTTTGCATTCGCCGGCTACCATTTCCATTGCGTTCTTTACTTACTGTTTGTAAAATATCAGTTTCCCAACGGAAACTCCAATAAAATATAAAGCCACGTAACCAAGAGAAGAACATATTCCTTCACGATTAGCATCTATAAAATTCGATCTTGATCCATCACCCTTGCTACCATTGAGAATAAAATTCTCTAAACCATTTGCCAGCGCATACTGATAAAGTAGCCCTGTGAGAGCCCCAGGAATCCATGGGCGTTTGCTAAGACTTTCTGGCAAAATTCTAAGGATTATGGTGGATACTACCTGAAATTGAAATCCATGAAAATGTGGTCACTCTTCGAATATGGCATGTACGAATGAAGGTCCTCGACTGACACAGTAGTTGAAAACTTACTCTCACAAATGCCAGAGTCAGAAAGAAATTCCAGTGCACACCATATTCGCTGACATGTTCTTGATAATCTGCAGCTTTGACTGTAAGAAATCGAACTAAACCAAGGCCAATTAAAACCAACACAGTTCGAAATTCCTTTTTCACTGCTTGTAGAAAAGATAAAGCATGCGTTCCTCTTGCATCATGAGAAACTAATGCGTTGGCAATGATGAAAGATCCAACACCAATATCCATTAAACCAGTCCCATACGTTTCTGTTTTAGCATAACGTCGAGGGTAGATGACAAAGTCAACAGCAAGAATTGATATAGCTGTCGCTATGTTCACATAAGCTCGGAAATTGCACAGAAATCGTTTTTTGTTGTTGAATGTTGGTGCTAATAAAGTTACGTGTTGCACTGAAGGTAGGTTTTTCACTGAATTGCAGTACACGAGCCCAGCAGAAACCAAGAATAATAACAATATGATACAAGGAAACGCATAATTAGCCAGTAGGGTAAAGGCAAGAAATGTCGGTAACACCAAAGTCATGTACTCCAGCACAAAAACAACACTAAAGTAACAAAACGTAAATTAGATTTTATACTAGCAAATCTGCACACAAAAAAAGAGATAAACGCTCCCTTAAGCCAAGTCTTCCAAGCCTTTTTCTGTGAGGATTACAGAAACAAGGGAAGAAAAAAATTCTTGTGAATTGTTTCGTTCTGCCTTGGTTTTTGCTGGGGTTTTTCACCTTCGTGCTCCTGCGGGACGGATGCAGTTAGTTTTGCGGATACCTTACGAGTTACGACGCTGACCATCCAAAAAATATATTAGATTCGAACGCTGAGCCCGCAATTCACCTTGCCCTACCTGTACCTGATGTCCGTTAAGCTGGATTCTAGCCGCTCCTGCTTACCGTATTTGTTCGAATAAACACGGCAGCGTTTACTAATTTTGGCGCTTGATGTGCGCGGCGTTTATTCGAATAAATACGGCATGTCAAGCTGTCAACGATCAAGTGTACACATGATTGCGTTTCTTTATTTTGCCTTTCAGCTTTCGTCTTACGTTAAAGCTTAAGCAGTCACCCAGGTGGTAATCGACCCGAAACACTGCAAAATTTGTAGCTATCAGACTTGTCACTGCAAATATGGAACTCATGATGAAATGGTTTTAGAACATACTTGGTAAGTAAATATGTAATCTATTGCACAGGTGCAGTATGATATACAAAATTGAAATCACCTGGGCAAGAATATTCCAAGTGTTTCATGACTTTCGGCGAGTATATACCGCAACAAAGTTCTTAAAATAACAGACACGGGGGTGAATGAACTCACAACAGATATTTCAAGCGTCGTAGTGCCATTTAAATTGCTTATAAATGCCTCTTGTAAATTACGATAACTTTTGGAAGCCATATTGGTTGTTCAAATTCCAGCGGTAAGTTTTTCGAGCATACTTTATGTAAAAATACAAAAAATTTTCTGGTGATCACGATGCTGTGGCTCTATTTTGGAAATTTGAAACTTAAAATAACCAGAACGTCTTATCCTGAACATAAATTACAGCTCTCGTAAACCAGCTGGTTATTGCATCAAACATGCATGCAGTACTGTGGGATATGTGGAGGTCGAGTTTGGAGCCTCTCCGGCGCCGTCTCCGAATGAGCACAGCTTTATCCTTGTGAAGTTTGTCTCTGATTACTTGAAGCCTTTCTGCCCTTTCAATGTAATCGAGATACCAAAATTGCAGAAATCAATAAAACGAAATCGTTTCTTGCTAGTCAGGTGATGATTTGTAAAATGATGTGCACCAACTCTCACTCGTTTTCTTCTTCAAGGAAAACGTACATGTACTTTGCCAAAGACACAATGTTTCCAGTTAAAGGGGAAGTCTACCCTTAAAACAAGTTAAAGTTCAAATGAAAGGCCTCACCAGTCACCATCGCATGTTACGGCAAAATGGCGACCTTCTATAGGCAATTTTCGGAGGTACTTTTCTTGAAATATCTCGCGTACGAAAGCGAATTAAGACGAATGATTTTGCAGCTTAATTTATTATGGTGAAGCCTTTCATTTTAACCTGAATTGTTTCAGGGGTAGATTGCCCCTTTAAAAACAGTTTTTCAAATATTTGTAAACACTCATGCTGCGATTATATGCACTAGTAAAAATTCGTCGTCTAAAGCATTTGAGTGATTCAGTTACAATTTTGTACAGCTAGAAAAAATTACATAAAGTCGTAAAAAATTTACGCTGCAAATATATTGTTAAGCATTGCTTTCGAAAGGCATCGTTTTGAAACTAATTCGACCATCTGTGGATGATGAATTGTGCGTATCATTGCCGCTGGAGTTGCGAAACCACTTTGTAGGATTGCCATACTAAAGAAGAAAAAGACAATCCTCTATGAATACACTTATAGAACGCCGAAATCAATTCGCAGCCATCGGAAGTAAAATTTTTATTGAAGCATTTTACCTTTATTAGAAACAGTCCCGACTTCGATTGTGGATGATAGTAGGCGTACACAAACCAAACAACGAAGAATATTACGAGATGAGGAACAATGACGATCACGGCGATCACTCCACCACTGATCGTGGTAGAGCTGTCACTAGAGCACTGGGAAACAACCACGATGGTGAGTAGGTGTGAAAATACATATATCTATAAATTTGTATCAGACTAAAGGCCAGCCACACAGACGATTTTTAATGCGGTTTTTCTCGTGTTGAACGATGTGACAGAGTGGATAACTTGCACATATACTTGGTTCAGCAATTTTACTAACGCACTCGCAAGTCAACCTACTCGATCACATACGCAAAGAGGAGAAAAATCGCAGCAAAAATCCCCCGTGTAAACGGGTCTTAAAGAAGGAAACGGCAATGCGGCAAAGGTGGGATTTTGTGGAAAAATTTGCGGCCTTCGAGGCCTTATGTGGACCTGACAATGAGTAGGTCAACCTACCGATTTTTTCCCATCTTTGAGGCAACCAGCAGTTTCCCATTCCATACGGTACCTGTCAATACCATCAGAACATCTGGAAAGATGATAAAATAATACTTAGCTGAAATTGGAATAAAACAAGAGCTGCTCAAGACAAACAAGGGTTTATGTCTCTCTGTCGTGCTTTTTCTGACAGAGGTCATTTTAAGCACAGAAGTGCGGAAAATCCATTTCAAAGCACCTGATTCAGGACATATAGCCGTATACACTATATACATAAGAGATACATTTCTCACCTGTTAATTTTGACACACCATCTGCAATCGAATTTAGTCCTGGTGTTCAAACACGTGTCACATGAGTTAAACATTACACAATCTAAAAAGTGACGGCATAATTAATATTCGTAAATTGTATACGCCACCTTCCTCGAACACTCAGGCGCTATCGTTCACCTTTGAACGTGGCCATGGCGCGGGATGCACAGTTTCTAATACCGAATTTCCTATTTCAAAAACCGCGCAATAAAAAGTTCTTGGGCACGACCCTGACAGGGCGCATTAAAGCTACGGCAAGGATCAAACAACAAGTCAGTTGTTAGCACGATTTTCGCTACTTACTTGGTAGAGGAGTAAGAACAATTGCTGAGTTACTCACAACGCTTTCCTTGTCAAGTTCCACTTTATGGTAGAGGTAGTACAAGATATACCTCACTGACGTATCTAATAAACAATGTGTAGAACGATCTATGAATGACTGTACTTTATAACTAGAAACAGTTCAAACAACACAATTCACAACAAATATAGACGGTAACAGTGCAGTTACATCTTTTTCCTCCAATTATGTGAACACCACGTCGAATCTCTTCGCGTTTGAAAGTGTCCGAGATACCAACACGAACAAAATGTCTGCTATCATTCAATTCATTCACGGCTTTCGGAATCTTAAATCGGTGATAACTATATATATCAGGTAAAGTTTGCTTTTGGGTTATATCAACCAGTTTTAGAAAAGTTCGATCAAAATGAAATAACGAAATAACACAAGGTCAAAAAAGTGGATGTAGTGAAAAACAGAGCGATCTTTAACAAAAAAAAAAACAGCATGAAATGATCAATGGTGTTAGGTAAAAGGCTGTTATGGGATTTTTTAATGCCAGTATTGTGGTGCAGCCTTTACCTTACACTATTCTGCTATTTTGCTTTTGCTACAGAGTGACAAAATTGCTGGATAGTTTTGCCTCGTCAGGCAAGCAGGAAACTCACGTTTTTATAAGCAAAAATTAAAGTTCCATTACTCAAGATAGAACATTGGAATGAAAATTCTTTATCTGAAATGTAGATATAATAACATATCAACGAGGAGCACAAAATGTTAAGATAAACGTAACGGCCATTTTTCTTCATTTGAGCTAGCTATTTTTCCAGAAAAAGACAGTGATGAATGGAATAGTTGAGAATGACTACAATAATCAAAGAAATGTACACTGCCGTATTTCACCTTCCGCCTCATTTTTCAGCCTCATATTTGCCCATTCCACCGTTAATCGATTTCCTAATAAAGTAATGAATGCTACTAATATCAGATTTTAGCAAGAATACAGCATCTGAAAATCCCTTACAAATGTTTAGGAAGGCACTTAATACATTAGGCATTCCAATCAACATGTCAATAACATGTAGTCAAGCATTGATGCAAAAGTGTATCTTGAAGAAACGTTTTGGCTTTAAATGCATACTTTAAAATTTAGAATTGAGATTCTGTGGAACTATTCTGAAGATGAAAAGCATGATACCATACCTGTGTCAAGATAACGAATGGAGGTTCGTGGATGTAATTCAGCTCCAAAATCTGCCATCAGGGGGGCAGCATACTGTGCAGAAGCATGAAACTTGTGAAGCCTTTCTCCAAGAAACAAATACCCTTCCAACAAATTCGACCATGGATGTTCATTATTAGACAACATTCATAAATGCACAAGCAATAAACAGTTTTGATATACCATACCTTTATTTGTAATGGTGACATTGTTGATCAGGTGTCCATAATATGGGAAAGAAAATGATGTCTGAAGCAACTGCCAGCATATAAAACATTGAAATAACAGTAAACTGAAAAACAACTATCAGTGGCACAATGACATGCAGTTATTTTTCACATCTCAACACATTTGCCATTACACTTACATCTGAGAACTTCGTGTTAGTTGAAAGTTCAGAGTGAAATTTAGGTTTAGCACTACCATCATCTAAATTAAACCACCACTGTTTTCCACTCCTTTGATAGTGTGCAATGTAATAGTCGTGATTATCCTATGAACAAAGAATTGATTAACTTCCCTTGGACAATGGAAAAAACACTAACTGGCAGTCTTTAGCAATTACAAACTATCGATCAAACCATATATATGTTTGGGTTTTTCTTCCTAAACATTTGTTTTAAATTGTGATGACACTTACCTTGTGTGAGGAGACTGTCACTGGTGTAACATCAGGAGTTGTGCTATGTTCTGTTTCTTTACTTGTACTTGTAGCTATACTAGCATTCAATTTAGTTGTTGGCTGCTTTGATGTTGTAGGTGCTTGTGTAGTTGGAAGGTTTGCCACTGACATGTTTGGGATGCTAGAGCTGCTTGCTGCACTGGACTTTATAGAAATGAATGATGAGCTTGACCTTGTTTGAGAGGGTGATGATGATACAGCAGAATGATTCACAGGAGATGATGGGATTTTGGGGGTGACAGACAATTTTGAAACTGATGTGGAAGAGATGGCTGGGTCTGGGTGTGCTGTTGAACTGTGTACACTAGGCAGACTTGGACTTGCAGCGGCACGTCGTACAATGTCATGTCTTTCCAATGCAGCAATATTGGGGTTGTACTCAAAATATTCAAAAATTTCTGAAATTTCGATTTCTAAAAGAAAATATGAGAAACAAAATTAAAGTTTGGTTGACAGTAAAAATTATGGAGTCAAATAAATGCTTCTTTGTTGGAATACAGGCAACACTTAAGTTAAAATATTGTATAAAAGCAGTCTATGCCGACAGGAAGCAGTCATGTTAGGAGTCTTTATTGAAATAGTGGAGAAAGATTCTTTGGGGTTCGCACTGCAACCATTTCTTTAAAGAAAAAGGCAGCATAGCAACAGGTCACATCATGTTGCAATAACAACTGTTTAATTGTTAATACTTATGCAGAGAAAAACAACCTACAAAACAACCTAAAGTTCAAAAAATAGCATTTTTACTGACACTTATATCATGAAGTTGAACTGTTTTTATGTAAGGTTGCTTTCCAATTACGCGTTTTTGACCCACAAATACGCGCATCTTTCAAAGTTTTGTAGTAAAAGTATGCGAAAAAATAAACGCGTATTTATTTAAAATTCAAACGTTCAACAAATTCTACTTGCCGTTGTTTGTAAGTTATTACAGTTTAAACTTCTACGTCGTGTACAAAGTAGCCTTTATTTTTCAGTCAATTTAGGGCTTATCCTATTAGAGTTCTTCATGCATTCATATTATTCTGAATAAACTAGGTTAAACTCTGCTGTAGCTTCTACAGGTTCTACAACCCATCTAACAATTCAGTATCTTCGGAAACATCACAATCACTATCCTTGAAAATATCACGGGGACATACGTGGTGTATAACCGCGTATTATTTACAAGAGTGCTTAAAAAGTCAACTGCGTAAATGTGAATGCCATTTAAAACTTGATCGTCGCTTAATTTTAGCCTCTAACATACGTTACCTTTTTGGTATTGAATGCTAGGACTGATCAATCCAAACAAAAATGTTAAAATAAATACAAAACGAGTCAAATGGCCACAGCATGCCATGCTCTTGTTGGCTTGTTGTTGACAGACCTTGTTGATGGAATCGATCAATGCATTACAGGCATAGATTACAGGCCTGCTGCAATCTACAATGAAAGCGCACAAGTGCTTACACGTCAAACTTCTCCACTCGAGATTATTACATAAAAGTACTTAAAGACTGACCAGTTTTACATATTCTGATGCCGGTCTAAACATTGTCTAAACACGAAAATACACGAAATAGGAAAGACTTTGCGGAAATCTTCGGAAGAACTTCGGCTTATCGCGTTAAATTAGCATCATAAGTATGCGTAATTATGTTATATTTTTCATAAATTATAGTTAATTTATGTTTATCATGGCGGCAAGAATGAAGATGATTGGTAAAGTTTTATACTAAACAAACTATGAATGATTTCTGTAAATAAATTCTTTTAAATTCAGAAATAATGACTATTTATGCACATTTTGTAGACATCTAATCGTAAAACGAAGTTCTCTTTTTTTTAGATATCGGAGCAAACTTAAGTGGTAAAGAGGAAATATATTAGCCAGACTGGAAAGTTTGCCTCGCGCGGGGGATTTCTCTCCCGCGCACTTTTGAGCGCTCACACAGTCGCAACCGCCGCACTCTTGAGTGCTCGAACAAGTGCCCACGCACTTTTGCTATACTAATACAATATTAGTATAGAAGCAATGAAAATGCTTCAGAAATCGCATTGACAAGTACTATAGTGCGTCCTTTAACTAGCAGAGGGCTGCAGTTTCCCCTCGACGAGCAAAATCATCTGGTATCGGGCATTAAAATAACACACAAAGTTTTAGGTAATGAGTGCAATCAATGGACAGTACTTCATCTTGCAGGCATATAGTGGATTCTATTTGTGATCTCTGTCAGGTTGTTAGGTCCACTAATCCTGGCAAGATGAAGCAGAATCAAATCAGTACTACCTTACCTAGTTTGTTTTTACACTCTTAAATGCCAAACAATTGTATTCATTTGAGTAATTTGTGAGATCCCTGCAGCCTAGTGGTTAATAGTTAACCTATGCATAATGTACATTACCAGTACCATTGTGCAACCAACGAATTACAAAGTTTACTGAAGCAATGACTTTTCCCATGATGCATTGCCGAACACAACTGGAGGTGCATTTGCACTTTTGTCTTTTAGATTTAATGTTTAAGGGAATTTACCATGGCAAGCACCATCATTCTGGTAAAAACATAACATACAAAGTACCAGTTCTGATTGTAATCAATGTGGATAGCTGAAACTTGATTATCTTATTCTACCTGTACCAAAAGATTTTGAACTCTGAGTTCATTAATTGAGTGGCTTTTTACTTTAGATGATTTAACATTGGTATTGAAAAGAGCTTTTGATACTGGTGTTAATCAGGTATATTTACAAGTGGTGTACAGTCACAATATTTGTATCCAGCCACCTTCATAATCATTGCCCTAGTTTAATAGGGAGACTTTTTTAATATTGATGTAGTACTCTGAATTTTTATGTCTCTGTAGATAATAATAACATGTGGCTGTTCAGAAGATATAAAAAATGGGCTTGAGCTTAGTAAGACAAAAGGTATTTAAATGAAAAGTTTTAAACTTAATGGTTTATTTGAAAGCTCTTTTCATGGCCTCTCGTGATCAAATTACAAGTATTATAGAATTTAGAAAAAGCCGATGCAATGACCAGCTGCACCATTGTACTAAATGCAGTGCCACTATAAGGTCGCTAGTTAGCAATGAGAATGCTGTATTTTCTAGAGGGCCTTTACTGCACTGTGGGCTGTCATCCCACAAGGTGTGACGAATTTGAAAAAGAAGGAGATCCAGATGGCTATTTCAATAATTTACTGGATATAATTGAAAATAACAAGAAAAAAGTTGTAGCAGTTGGAGAATGTGGACTCGGTTCGTTATTAATTATACTTTGCTAGTCCCAGGCCCTGTGCTTACATATTGTTTTTCTTAAATTAAGGAAGCCAAAAATAATGGTATGTAGTCAGGATTATTTTAACAGACAATAGTGTAAAAATTTATTGTATTTTACGTGCGTACAGATTCTGCAGTTTGTAGGGTACTTATATACCACGCCCTGGGACTTATTTTTCGTACTATGCACATGAACTCTGGAATCAAGAATGTTTCTGCAGTATACTTGATTCAAATGAATGTGCTAAACTAGATAAGCGAGTTATTTAAAATTGTACATTACAACAATGATTTGAAAGGGTACTTTCTTTATTTGCTCGCAAACATTGTTTTTGATGGCCGGTTTACACTGTCAAAGTTTCTGTGATCAAAGTAGGAATTTTTCACCGGGAAATTCTATGTTCTGAAGAATTT
>JAODVM010241956.1:0-12802 GCA_025400095.1 Phenganax marumi | reverse complement strand
GTGACTCCCACACGGCAAACTTGTAAAACAGTTAATATTATTCTTTTGTAAATAGTTTACTGAAGTTTTTACCGTGATTAAATAAATTTGCATGGTATTGTATTGTATTGTATATCGCTTCGAATCAAACAATATCTCTTACAAACAAAACAAGTGTTGAATCGATCAAAACTAAGATAAATACGATCAAGACACGATTGAACAGTAGTTTTTTATATAGTTTTTATTATAACTCCATAGACAGCACAACATGGGTTCGACCTACAGCTTTGAATAGAAGATTTCCACAGAGTCATTCTGTCATTTGTCTTCCTTATTTTAACGATGAAACAAAAGTCACTCTACTACATCATTCGTTCGACAACGACGACTATATTTCGAGTCTTACGATTCGATATTCTGTGTATTATCTCATGAAAGATGGTTCTAAGCAACAAAAAGACATCGTCGATCTCGATATGATCAGCGTCATACTGAACGAGATATTGCTTAAATCGTATAATGATAATCAAATATTTATCCCTAACGTAACGTTTTATCTCAAAGACATGACAACCACTGCGGACGATGTTGTTATGTTTTATATTCAAATATTAAAAGTAAGCAATGAGAATATAAGTAATGAGTCTGTCTTGGACGTGCTGGTCGAGGCGAGTACTTAGGCGTGCGTAACATCGTTTGTTGTTTTACTCAAAATCTGTTCAAGTTTTACTCACAATCTGTTCAAATCTAAGTAGTAAGAAGTGGAGAGTTCTGCCCCCTCATTAGGAGTTCAAAATGGCCGCCGAGATCGAACACGAGATCACGTTGAGAGCTGCCCCCCTGCACACATCTCAGCAATCAAAATTTTCGGGCTCTCAGCACGCATCTCAGCAATCAAAATTTTCGGGCTCTCAGTCTCATCTCAACCATTAAAATTTTTGGGCTCTCAGTTTCATTTCGGTCTCGAAATTTTCGGGCTCTCAGTCTCATCTCAACCATCAAAATTTTCGGGCTCTCAGTCTCATGTCAGCAATCAAAATTTTAGGGCTCTCAGTCTCATCTCGGTCTCAAAATTTTCGGGCTCTCAGCCCTCGATAAGAACTCAAAATGGTCGCCGAGATCGAACACGAGATCTCGTTGAGAGTTGCCCCTCAGCACGCATTTCAGTTTCATCTCGGTTGCAAGGAAGAAAAAAAAATGTGTAACTGTCAAGGAGAGGTATTTGAGTTACACATTCTTAAACTTTTCAGACAAAGAGTTTTATCTAACAATCACATTCTTCATCGTCGTGGAAGTTCTTTTTATGTTCTTTAAAATCTTTGGAGGTTTTATCTTGATGTTTAATCCTCCAATGACCAAAGGCCCAAGTGTGAACTCCATCAGCTCGAGTAAATCTTTTATCATCTATGTAGTTTAAAGCAGATTTATATATTTTTTGAGAATAGACTTCATGGTTTATACTTCTAAAAACGTGTACGAATCTCTTTATCTCCTTTTGATTGAGCAAACAAGATCTATAATCTTCGTGTATTAATTGATGTTGTATTGTTGCTTTAGCAATTCCTTTAGATATATTTTTCTCTTCATTATTCTCTAAAAGAAGAGAGTAGCATTTAGGTCTTAAGCCAATAAACTCTTGAATTATATTTTCTCCCATCTCATCCTTCATTTTACCTAAAACCATTTTGCTTATATTTGGTTTTATATTAAATTTATTATTTTCTGAAAAGTTGCTTGTATCAAAATAATCTTCTAAGTCTGGAGAGATGTCTTTATAAAAGTCTTTTGTTTTTATCTCTACAATAAGACTATCTGTATCACTCATTAAAAGATTTAATTTATCTTTATATTTTTTAAAGAGGTAGTGGTAGTAGAATTTAAAAAGAAGGGCTTTAGAGATACCTAAAACAGATACTCCAACATAGATAGGTTTGTTTAAAGTAACTTCATCTTTGTGAAAGAGGAGAATAGCTAGATCATCTCCTATAACTTTATGATCTTTTAGATTTGTTTTTTGTGTAATCTTTTCAAAAGTATCTGGGTTTGAGGTTATTTTTACATTGACTCTGTTTCTTACATTCTCTATCGTCTTACCATAAACAGAGTTATTTAAAAGTTTAAAGAATGATTTATCTGAATTATTTTTAGACTCAATTCTAAGTCTTGTGTTTTTCTCGATAAAACTTTTCATCCATGTTTTTTCTTTAAATTTAATTCCTCTATGTATTTTTAAAAGTTTTAAACCCCAACTCTAGATAAGTTTTTAAAGCATAGTAGTGAAGCCAATAAGAGTATTTTATATCTAAACATCCTAAAAGTTTTTTTCCACTGGAGGGTGCTAAAGGAAGATTATTAAAGAAGTCATGTAGTTCTTTAGGAACTTCAAGATCAACTTGAAGAAAACAACCTTGATTCTTTTCTCCTGTGAAGTTTTCTAACCATTGATTTATCTCTTCTGAACTCATCCATTGAAGATCTTTGAAAGGAAGAGGATAACTCATAGCAGTTCCATACTGAATGTTCATATCTAAATAGATGATATACACAGACTCTTTTTTAGGGTCGTAGTTTTTCATATACTTATGATTTGCTTTACTATATTTTTTACTAATAACACTTACTCCTCCTCGTTTTGCTTCTTCTAAACATAAATGTATATCAAGGTCTTGAATTAGTTCTAAAGAGATCCCTGTTTGTTTTAACATACTATCCCATGCTAAACCTGGGGCAGAATAGTACCAAGATGGATCTAATTTTTGATTTTTTAGACTCGTATTTCTATAATTTTCTAAAACATCAGATAAGTGACCAAGATCTGTTAGAAGATAAAGTTTTTGATAATCATTTAAATTTTTACATTTGAATTTCTTCCAAATAAGTTGAGCATACTTATATTCTTCTTCTGTAATTGATTCTTGTTTTAGAATACTATAAAATTCATCTTTTGGGGGGAGAGAACTGAGTTGAAGTTTTTTTTCATCATCGATGAAGTCATAGGGATAAACTCCTTTTCAAGTAAGTAAGCTCCAGTTTTTAGGGAATTGTTCTTTTAAAATAATTCGATCTTTATCCTGAAGATTTTTTCTAAGAGTATGTAAAGCACAACTTTGATGTCTAAAACTATCTAAGAAGCGGAGTTCTCTTATAATTTGAGAAGCTTCAAAAACTCCTTTTTGGTTTTGTTCAAGTATTTCTTCAACAACTAAATATTTAGAGAAGCTTATAAAGTTTTCTGTGTTCTTTGCGATACAAGAAAAGTCGGATTGATTATCTCCTAATTCTTTTAAAAAGAAGTGGGAGTCGTATTTACTCATATTATGAGCGAAGATAGGATAAAAACCTCCGAGCTTCCTTGCACTTAAATTACAACTTTGATGAGCAGCTCCTCGAAATTTTCCTGTGAGGTGATCATGATCTCTTACTTTTTGTTTTTCTTCAACGAACGACCCTTCACAGTAAATACAAGTTTTTTGAGAGATGAACTTTGCTTCATCCTCCTCTGTCATATGAAGCTTTTTATTTTTTTTATCAACTTTTTCATAAATGTCTTTAACAATCTTCTCCAAGTCTTGAACAAAAGACTGAGTGAGATTTTCAGTATCTTGTGCAGTTTTTATAATGTAGTAATATTTTTCTAAATTATATACTTTTTGAAGTTTATCAGAGAAGGATACAAGAATACCGTAGGCAGAAGGTTCATGTTTTTGATAGTTTATTGTATGTTCTCCTTTTTGTTCTTGAACTTTTCTAGTAAAACACTCAAAATCATATACGATGGAGAAGGGGATTTTATTCATTCTTCTAAAATCTGAAAAGTAGATTTCTTCATAATCAGATACTTTAGTCTGACATGGTTCGTGTGTTCTACAAACTTTTTGATGATCTTCGAATTTTCTCTTAGAGAAGGGATTAATACAATAATCACAAACTTCGATAGCTCCATTACGATTAGAAATACTTTTAGAACATAATCGACTCATATTTTTAATAACTGTAAAATGTTTATTGTCTAATCTTAAAAGTCTTACATTCACTTTTTGGTTCCTACTTTGTCTTAAAAGTTTAACTCCAGACGTTTCTCCATGAACGAATACGTTAATACCTACATGAGGATTATTCTTCTCGAATTGGTTAATATCTTTAATTATCTGAAGGAAACTGAACATTCTTCCAATCGAGTTCTAAACTTTTTTGTTTTAGAAAGCTTGTAATCTTCCCAGGATCTTTTTGTTTATTATTCCCAAATAAAGCGATACAAACAGCCCATTTAAAACATTTATCATCATCATTCTTCGGATTGACGACAGCCTTTTTAAAGCGATCCATCGAGGAAGAGGAGCGAATCCATGAGATTTTAATGGGTTCCATTTTATCTCGTGGATCTCTAGACATTCTATATCGGAGAGACTCCATCCAGATCCTTCTTTTTGATACTTTGTAAGAGAGTTTAATATTCTTTCACATATCTCATGATAAATGAGTTCGAGATCAGAGCCTGGGAGAAGCACATAATAACTGGATTTAAAGTTAGCTTTCCTCTTCTCTTTTTTAAGAGGATTAATAGAGTCGTGTTTCTCCATCTCACATTCTACTCTGATTTGAACTTTTTTATCAAACATTTTCTTGAATAAAAACAAAACAGTGTTTTTGCATTGACTTAAAAATACTAAGATAAAACACGTTCTAGATTAGGATTATCATCGGAGAAGATATAGAAGACGTTGAGGGAGTTTTTAAAAACATTTTTCTCCTCTTTATAAATGAGGAGTTCTTGATCTTTCTTATAAGGATTTAGGAATCTATTGATATCATTAAATCTTACAAATTGTCTCATCCCAAAAACATCTCTTCTTCTTTTAAGGCGGACGTCTTTTATTCTTTGATAAAGAATTCTTCTTTTAAACATAAACTTCTTATGAGTGTAGTTTTTATTGAGTTTCCTATCAAAATTTTGAAGCATTCTGATCTTCTTCTTCTTAAATAATAAAGTTTTAATCTCTCGATTCAACTCTTTCTTTACTTCACTTAAATAGTTATACATTTGTTTCTTCGTTTTAAACTCTTTTTTTAAAAACTGATTTGCAACTTGAATTGTCGTATCTTTCTTTAGTTTTGTCTTGTGCTCTAAAGGCGTCTTCATTTATTATAGTGTATTTTTTAAAAAAAAATTTTTTTTCAAAAATCGCTTTTTATAAAATCGTTAAAAAAATGATTAACCTTTTTAAAACACTGCGCGGGTGCGAAGCACCTGGTTATACATTTTAATTCTCGAACTTTGCTTATATGATTTTTCCTATCAACCATCCTCCAACAACTCCTGAAACTCCCATCACGATGTGTTGATATTCTTGCATCTCTTTCGAGGGTTTGTAGTAATCTTCTAATCTAGGTTCTGGAGTCCATTCGAGACGTGTGGACTCTAACATTTTTTTAAGCATTTCTAAATTTTTATTCGTCATGTTGATGTCTCTATTCACATCGGACAGTTCTTGTCTAAGATGAGATTCTTTATTTTTTCGTGCTACTTCTTTCTCATACCAAGCTTCTTTATCTCGAGCTAATTTTTCCATCGCTAGATTATGTCGATTCATCTCTGCTTCGTATCCGTTATGATTCAGTTTAGAAAATAAAAATCCAGCTCCAGCTAAAGCGAATGCATTAAAAAGTCCTCCAACTACCATAGAAGCCATTTATTTATCAATTTTTTCAGGGATGATCTTTTTATCTTCGAGATATTTTACTAAAACAGATCCTAACATCACAGCTCCAGCTAACTTCAAAGTTCCTTGAACGCTTTGAGGAGTAGATAGATTCTCTCCTAACACTTTTTTACTGATCATAGAAACTACAACAGCTGATAAAGTTAAAACTCCTGCATTGTAGATTTGATTAATATAATCTTTCTTCGTTTGCTACTCATTTATTATAGGAAAAAAAATTTATTATTTTTTTTCGTTTCTTCGCTTCGCTTGTTTTTTAATCAAAACTATCTAAAACTTTTTTTGTTGGAATCTCTTTTATTTTTTCTGAGGTCTCTTCTACTTCTATTTTCTTTATAACGTTTTCTTTACAACGTTCGATTTTTTAAAAAAGATATAAGAGACTACACCAACACTCAATAAACATACTGTTATCATAAAAGAGGAGGAAATATGGAGGAGATTTTCTTCTAAGTGCTCCTTATTCATCTCTATTAGCTTTTTCTTTTTTCTTTCTTTAGCTTCTCTCAAGATTTGCGCGAGACGTTTTCCAGCCTCTACTCGTTTTGGATCTTTTTGTTTCTTCTGCGTAGTCAACGGAGTAGTTGCAGAAGAAGAATCATTAGATGGACTCGTTTTATTCGTTTTTTCATCTTCCATTTATTTAAGTAGAAATAAAATCATCTTAAGATCATCTCAAAGTTACTTCAAGTTTGTTCAAAAACACGCCGAGTAAAACTTAAGATAAAAACAGATGCATTTTAAGATAGTTTAAGATTAACTTAAAACTACTTAGAGTTTGTTCAAAAACACGCCAAGTAAATTTAAACAGTTTTTAAGTACTCATCTCGACTAACACGTCTAAGACAGACTCGTTACTTATATTCTCATTGCTTACTTTTAATAGTTGAATGAAAAACATAAGAACATTGTCCGTATTGGTTGTCATGTCTTTGAAATAAAACGTTACGTTGGGAACAAATAGTTGATTACCATTATACGATCTACGTATGACTTCGTTCGGCATGACCGTAATCATATCCAGGTCTATGATGTCTTTTTGTTGCTTAAAACCATCTTTCATCAAACAATAGACGTAATATCGAAGGGTAAGACTCGAGATATAGTCGTCGTTGTCGAACGAATGATGGAGTAGAGCGACTTTCGTTTTATCGTTAAAATAAGGAAGACAAATGACAGAATGACTGGGTGGAAATCCTCTATTCAAAGCTGTAGGTCGAACCCATGTTGAGCTGTCTATGGAGTTATAATAAAAACTATATAAGAAACTACTGTTTAAGCTTGTCTTTAACGTATCTATCTCAGCTTGAGCGGATGACAGCCTAGTTTTGTTTGATTCGGTTATAGTTTTGTTGGTGAAAGGCAACGGTTGATTCGATTGAATGAAAGAATGATTCGTAGCGATATTGAAACTATTGGTTAAGATGTCGTTTTTATTCGAAGTAATATTTGTCTCGTTTGTTTTAGATCTAGTTTTATTGGTATTAATTTGTGTTTCATAGGCTTTACTAATCGTTTGTAGTTCCTTCAACTCTTTCTCGATCTGTTTGCTAGAGTTTGGTTTTTCATATCCGAAGTACAATGGAGCTTTGCTCATTTATTTAAAAACTTTTTTTTTTCTAAAACTTTTTTTTTTTTCTAAAACATATATTTTGCTATAAAGATTCCAGCCAAGAGCATGATAGATCCTGTATATAACACTTCGTGATTATTTTCTACTTTTTTCTTAAGACTTTCTTCTTCATCTTTTTTCACTCCGCTCACACTCGCTTCGTTCGTTTTAACTGTATTATTCTTAACTTCTTCAAAACTACTTACATCTTTTTAGGACTATCTTCAAAACTACTTAGATCTTTTTTAGGACTTTCTTTTTCTTTTGTTTTTGGTCTTACATAGTTTAAACTACTATTCTTTCCAAACTTCATGTCTTCTGTTGCTAAAGATAAGATATTATTAAAACCTTCGATAGGTTTTTCTAAAATAATCATTCGACTTGGAACTAAGATAATTCCTGGACTTATCACCATGTTCAGTACTACATTTGTATCTTTTATAGCTCTTCTCATATTCGAGATAGTTATAGTAGGATCATCTTGAACGATAGTCGCTTCTACTAGTTTTTTAAACACATCTTGTGTTTGTGAAGATTTAGCACCTCGATTGACGATGCCGAATCTCGTGTTCGCTTGAGCTCCTAAAACACAGTAAACATAAGATTCTACAGCATGTTGGAATAGTTTTTGTCCAAGCTCTGTTAAGCCATCAGAGTCTTTTTTTATGAGTAGTTTCCAATCCTCATCGCTTTTGTTGATAATTTTTTCAACGTATTCATAACTAATACCTAGTTGTCCCGTATGATTTTTTGTTAAATGTTCGTGGAATCTTCTAACACCTAGACGATGAGTGTTTGCTGCTTCTTTCTTAACATAATCTAATCTAGCTCTCGTGTGTTGAAAGTATCTCTTCCAAACTTTGTTTGTAGGGACACTCTTATGGATAAGACTTACAACATGTTTTGTAGCATAAGGAGTTAGTTTTTCTGGATATCTTAAAAATCTTCTCATATGAAAATAAAAATAGTATCTTGCTATGGAACTTATCATGTTTGGTTGTGTTCTAGAGAAATGTTCTATACTCATTCCTCCTAAATAACTCATCACATAAGCAGCTAGTAAACTTGTAAAGTAAGGATCATGAAGATAATCAAACTCTGCTTTTCGAATGTCTTTATTATCATGAACATTTTTATAACTCGTTTCTAAAGTTTTTATTTTTGTTTTAAAATAATCTTTCTCGCTCACGTAGAAGTTTATCATCGTGAAGTCTAGTGTTATGTTATCGTCTTCCATTTTTAATCCTTTTAAGGTTCCAAAACGATTCCAGATTTGCGGAGTCCAATAAAGATTTTTACTCGTATCTAAAGAGGCTTGCCATGCTTTATTATGTTTAAAAGCATAAGTTCCAATGTCGTATCTATAATTTGAAAGCTCTTTAGGTTGATAATAAACATGATCTTTTAACTTAAGATCTTTACTCGCACTCGCTTCAAAATAAAAACGAGTCTTACCAGCATTGGGATATTTAAAAAAAAATCTTTGTTTCGCTTCTGATCTACTCCAAGTGCTTTTAAGCTTCATCGCTTTGTTATAATCTGTTCCATAGTATTTCTTAAACTCAGGCTGGAGTTGTGTGATGTGAAGAGTATCTGTTGTGATCTCCATTTTATTTAAAGAAAAAATCTAAGATTTTTTTTTTCTGTTCCTGAAAGTTTTTGGTTTTTTTTTCTGTTCTTGAAAGTTTTTTTTTCTGTTCCTGAAAGGTTTTTTTTCTCCTGTTCCTGAAAGTTTTTTTTTCTGTTCCTTATAGTTTTTTTTTATGTTCCTGAAAGTTTTTATTTCTGTTCCTGAAAGTTTTTTTTTCTGCTCCTGAAAGTTTTTTTTTTCTGTTCCTGAAAGTTTTTTTTATCTGTTCATGAAAGTTGTTTTTTTCTGTTCCTGAAAGTTTTTTTTGTTTTTTTTTTAAATAAATGAACAAACTCACAGTTTTTATAAAAAATAATTCAAAAGAAGTTATTCTAGATAGAAATATTAACATAGATAAACTCTTCGTGAAGACGGTGAGCATGTTTTGGTGTTTTAAAAATATCGAGCACAAGTATAAAACTATTAAAGTAGGAGATAAAGATGTTGTTTTAGAAGAAGGTTATTATACTTTTGAGGATATAAAAAACGTGTTAGAGAAAGAAGGGATTCAGTTTAGTACTACACGAGACGATCATGTTCGAATCTTTCACAAGACAAAAACATAACTTTATATCATTTTGAGGAACTTTTAGGATTTCCTCTCAATAAAAAAATAACGGCAAACACTTGGACTAAATCTGAAAATGTGTGTGATATCCATCTCGGATTAAAATATTTTAGTGTTCATTGTGATATCGTAGACCGCTCTAAAAATTTCGATACAGATGGTAGGTTAAGCTCTGCTATCGTTACTTTACCTATCACGACAACACAAAGCTTAAACGGAAGTGTGACTTCCTATAAAGATATCGAAAGTTCTTTACAAGTCAAAGAAGGTGTCTACAACAAACTCGAGTTTTGGACAAACTCTAATATCAATAAACATGTTGGATCTGTTTTATTAGAAGTTTATCTTTAAATAAAAAAGAACATGAAAACGAACGAAGTGAGTCGGGAGGAAAAAAACAAACAAAAAGACGAGCAAAGCGAGTTTGCTTCTTTTGAGAAGGAGCAAGAGTTGAGAGATCTTTACTACGATCCTAAATTTGGATATAAAGGAGTAGAAGCTCCTTATAGAAAAGCGAAAGAAGCTGGACTCGTCATTTCTAGAGCACGACTAAAAGAATGGTTGAGCGCACAAGATACTTACACCACACATAAAATAATTGTCAAAAATTTTAAAAGAAGAAAGACTTATGTGAATGCTTTAGCAGAACAAGTTCAACTCGATCTCGTGGATATGAAAAAACTAGCAACTAAAAATAAAAACTTCAACTGGATCTTAACTGAAATCAAAATTCTTTCTCGATTTGGATTTGCTATCCCCGTGAAAAAGAAAGACACACAATCGATGGTCAAGTCTGTTCGAGAATTTTTAGATCAGTTTAAAACTAGATTCGGAAAATACCCTGATAAAGTACAGTTCAACGAAGGAAAAGAATTCTATAATGTAGGCGTGAAAAGTTTACTGAATCATCACCATATTCATTATTTTAGTACTTTCTCTGAGAAGAAAGCGGCTGTCGTCAAAAGATTCAATCAAACTTCAAAAACAAAAATGTGGAACTATTTCTACTTGAAAAAGACACAATGTTGGAATGACGTTTTAGATGATCTTGTTTATAACTATAATCATACAAAACATAGTACTATCTTAATGAAGCCTGTCGATGTTCATAAAAACAACGCAGAAGAAGTTTGGTTGACTTTATTCGGAGATTGGACAGGGCAGTATCCTCTTCCAAAATATAAGCTTGGAGACAAAGTTAGAATCTATCGATATAAAAATAATTTTAAAAAAGGATACGAAGCTAACTTCACAAAAGAAATATTCGAAATTTATAAAATCTTTAGAGGAGATCCAACCATGCGCGAAATAAGAGAACTAAAGCCTGATCCAGAACCTATTCTAGGTAAGTTCTACGAACAAGAACTCAGTCTCGTTCATCCACAAACAGAAACAAAACAAGTCGAAAAAATATTAAAAACGAAGAATGAAATGGCTCTCGTTAAGTTTAAAGATCTCGACTCCAAACATAATCAATGGGTGAAAAAAACAGATATTCGAGATTACTTTAAATAAATGGATCCAAAAGATTTTGAAAACAACGACTATGATAACTTCGCAAAAAAAATAGGAGAAATAGAAATGAATAAATACGATAGAGAAGAGTACAAAAATGAAGACGATAACATAGAAAGAGATGATATGAACAACTTGTTAGAAAACGACATAAGAAGAGAGGAAGAAACTTCTTTTACGGAAGCAGAAGTAAGTGTCAACGTACTTACAGTAGAACCTGATTTAGAATGGGACAACACCCATGATAAAATAGATCTAGATACTATTCCTAATCCACAAAAAGACTTGGCTGATCAAAGAAAAATAGAGACCTATGAGAAGAAAAATTTCTTACTCGACTTCTTAGAGTTTAATATTGTTAAAAAAGATGGACCTGCTTCTAAAAAGCTGGTAGAATAGCTTAGAGTAAGATTAGGAGTAAAAGATCAAGTTTTGGGTAGCTGAGTTTGAAGGAAAAACTTATCATTGTAAAAAGAGGAGGTAAATTTGTTTATTCTGAGAATCAAAAAGCACTCGAGTCTATCGATAAGTTCATCGAGTTATCCAGAAGAGCAAGAGCTGAGCATTATGGATTAACTCCAGCTCAAATCGAGGAGAATATAGAGATGCAAGACATGAGTAGTGATAGATTAGAAGAAATCACATCACAAATTAGTCGAGACTCGTTAGAAAAATTAAATCAAGAGTTGGAAAACAATATAGATGATTTAGAAACTACTATACAAGACATTTCTTTTAACAAAGATGAACTAACATCTGAAGAGATACTTAGAACTGTAAGAGGTTATCTCAACATGCCAGAGACTCAAACCACAGAAGAGAAACTAGAGAACTTAGAGAATGAAGCTGATCATTGGAGACTCAAAAAAATTTGAGAAACAGATCCAGAGAAAGAAGCTGTGTATGATACTCTTGAAAGAATAGCAAGACTGGCAGCTGACAAAATAAGACTCGAGAACAATAGGAGAGTTGAAGAACCTGAGACACAAGATATTATAAAAAAAAAAATCGAACTCAACGACTTGAACCGATTCGAAAAATTTAAAAGATGGGCTAGAGAGAATTTAATCGGTCTAAGTGGAGTAGCTATTGCTATTGGAGGCATTATAACAACTGTATTAGTCAACGCTAGATCTGCTGTGAAAAAAGGAGCACAAGCTACGAGTAAGTTCGCTAAAGCAGTTGCTAAAATAGGAAAAGAACTAGGTCCTATCGCTGCTGGTGTATTCAATATTCTAAGTGGCATCTTAAAATGGGGAGCAAAAGGTGTGAGTTTCATCGCTCAAACCTTATGGATTCTTGCTTTAGCTCTCACTTGGTTTGTGTACGACATGATAAAACAAAAAAGATATCGAACGAAGTAAAAAAATCCTCCTCTCAACTCGAGTTGTGTTTCAAGAAAAAAATTTATTATTTTTTTTCTTTAATAAATGAGTACTATTTGTGAACTGAAACCAAACTTTAGAAAGCATAAGATGAGCGATATTAAAGGAAATCGCTCAAAACATACCATCACGTTTAATCCAAATAAAGCAAATCCAGGTGAAGAAATTTACATCGATCTTCCTAAACTCAACAAAGATGACTGTATAGTACCCAAATCACTGAATTTGAAGTTTAACTTTAAAAATAAGAATGAAAAGTCTTGGTTCTTAAACAACCTTGGAAAAGGATTGATGGAAAAGTTTTGTGTTACTGTAGGAGGAGAAACTATATTCGATAATTCTGGAAATGCTATTTATGAGATTTATAAAGATCTTTGGCTTCCAGAGAGA